>CM062297.1:125834253-126076424 GCA_031216915.1 Pictodentalium vernedei
GGTCCTGTTCACACTTTCAGACTCAGGAAATTATTAGCTTAGTAGACTTTGGTGAAAGGCAACCACAGGAGGGTGCTGGGGGATTGGCAGGAAGAAGAGGGGAGGGGTCATGAAGGAGAGGGTAGCAGTGAGGGGATTTTCAGTCAATAATTACTTAATGATTTTTCAACCTGGCACAGACGCATCATAGACAACTGGACCTGGATTATTTGGATGTTAATGGAGGACCACAAATTGAAAATATGAAGGGGCGGCAGGAGTGGAACATGAATATTCTTAATTTTCCTCACTTGCCTATGAAGTCTCCCTACATGGCTCTGCAGTCTCCCTATTTTTTCTGGAGGGAGACTTGAAGTCTCCCTAAAATTCCCCTCTAGGCTGGTCTCTGACTGACAGTTGCCTGTAACAAATGTTTAGGTAAAGTATTGTAAAGGTGGGTGACAGTCAGATGCTAAACTAGAAAAAATCATTGAGTCCCAGAGTGGGTCTGACTGAACCCCAAAATATTTGTTCTCATAGCACAGTGATAACAAAGGCACCCCAAAACACACTCGTTCCTGTCCCAAGGTGAAAACAAAAGTACCCAAGAAGTTTTGTGAAGATCAGTTCATAAATACGAGCTGTATAGAACTTGTGACAAAAAACTGATGGGACTTAATTTCGGTACAAAATGGCCACTGGCAGCCATCATGAATTTTGGACCGTACCCAGAAACACACATTCTCGTCCCAAGGTGATAACAAAGGTACCCAAGAAGTTTTGTGAAGATCGGTTCATAAATACAGCCTCTACCCTGAGCCGTATTGACATGTGTGCTTACATTGTGTAAGTAGCACTGAATAAATCAAAGTTCATCTAATTTGCATAATTTCTGCATGAAAAAAAAACCCTTACAATATGTGATGTATTCCATGTTACTAAACATTCATACAAAAATGTATTCAAATCACAACTTTCATACAGAAGTTCTGTACAAAAGACTGATTGCACTAATTTTGGTACAAAATGGCTGCTGGTGGCCATCTTTAATTTTGGACCACACCCAAAAACACTCGCTCTCATCCCACAGTGATAACAAAGGTACCCAAGAAGTTTTGTAAAGATTGGTTCATAAATATGGCCTCCAGTCTGAGCTGTACAGAAGTTGTGTACAAAAAACTGATTAGACCTAATTTCGGTACAAAATGGCCACTGGCAGCCATCTTGAATTTTAGACCGCACCCAGAAACACTCGTTCTCGTCCTAAGGTGATAACAAAGGTACCCCAAGACATTTCGTGAAGATCAGTTCATAAATTCAGACTCTAGTCTGAGCTGTATTGACATGTGTACTTACTGTGTGTAGGTCGCACTGAAAAAAATCAAAGTTCAACTAATTTGCATAATTTCTGCACGAGAAAAAAACCCGTATTATATGTGATGTATCCCATGGTACTAAACATTCACACAAAAAATTATTCAAATCAGCGCTTTCATATGGAAGTTCTGTGCAAAAATCTGATTGCACCTAATTTTGTACAAAATGGCTGCCATCAGCCATCTTGAATTTCGGACCGGACCCCAAAACACTCGTTCTCGTAACACGGTGATACCAAAGGTACCCAAGAAGTTTCGTAAAGATCGGTTCATAAATACGGCCTCTAGCCCGAGCCGTATTGGCATTTGCGCTTACAGTGCTGAAAGTAACACAAAAAAAAATCAAAATTAGTCTAATTTGCACAATTTACGCACGAGAAAAAAACTTGTATTATATGTGATGTATCCCATGGTACTAAACATTCATACAAAAAATTATTCAAATCAGAGCTTTCATATGGAAGTTCTGTACAAAAAACAGATTTCTGATCGTCGGTACAAAATGGCGGCTGGCAGCCATCTTGAATTTCGACCGCACCCAAAAACACTCGTTCTCGTCCTACGGTCATAACAAAGGTACCAAAGACGTTTCGTAAAGATCGGTTCATAAATACGGCCTATAGCCCGAGCCGTATTCAATTGTTGACGTACGGACAGACTGACGACTGGGCCATGACAAAAGCTCAAATTTGGCTTCGCCAAAGTTGAGCTAAAAATTTCAAGGGCTGTCACTGTAACCTTCATTGATGTAGTGAGACCGAAATAAATAAGGTTCTTCCTCTCACCAAGGCCAACCTACCCATGAAGTTTCATGAAAGTGTGTCGAACCAATATCAAGTTATCCGTTATCATCCGGAAACCAATTGTTTATGCCCGCATGCCATTCACCCAAACTATAAGTCGAGTTTGACTTTGTCACAACACGACTAAAAATGCCATGATATTAACTTGTTTCCACTAACGTCTTATTTTTATTTTGATACACACAGTGACATACTCTTGAGGTCACAATGAACTAATCAACCGGACTGTACTGTAAAATTAACCCTATTCTATGCATTCTTGAACATGTGCAGTGACCGTTGGGAACGGCGAGCGATCGCGCCAGCGCACCATCGCGCACCGCTTTTTCGTATATCGCGAGTAATTAGTCGCGCACGTTTATCTTCCGGTCGTGTTCAAAGCCTTCGTCGGAGAAGTGCAAAGTACAGAAGAACCTGTCATGAGCAGAGGTCAGCCGAGTGGGCGACTTGGGCGAAGAAGTCGCCTTGTCATTCCTCAAGTCGCCTTGGCTTACATTGGGGGCGAAATTCAAGTCGCCCTCCCAAACTTCCTTGGGAGACATGGCAGTTTACTGTATTTTCTTATGTTTTATTTTTTAAAAACACATGCTTCCGCAAAAAACAGTAAACACGGTTGCTGTTAAAGTCCGTCACACGGCTATGAAAATAGCCTAAACTAGCCCAATTTTATATTTCTGAAAAGAATTGCAATGGCGTAGTCGTTCGAACAATTCGCCCCAACTGATAGCAACCAGCACAAAATGGCTATTTAAAAACAAAGTACCAGACAACAGCGAATCACACAAGACACGCATCGAGTTAATTAGAATTTATTAAAGTTAACCATCGTTTCAAAACAAAAAAATTGTATTGGAGACAGTTCGTCCATATCGAAATTGCTTGCGGTTACGCTCTGTTCCACTGAAAAATTGGCTGCATTGAAATTCGCCCCGCAACTTGCATTGAATGTTTTTCTTTGAAAACTTGTGAAGTTTGTTGGAAGGGGTTAAATGTAATAAGGCTACAATAGAAATCACAGGTATTTGGATGGATAAGAATGGCAGACCTTCAAAGCACCAATCGCACGTGTCAGTTAAAGATGGTTGGCAGAAATTGTCAGTTTTCTGAACAGTGTATTATCAGTTTACCCAGCGCAGCCGGGAAGGGAGACAACTGAAATGTTTTGTCATTTACCAAAGAAATTAATTAACTCAAATTGTTAATAACGCTTAATTTACGAAGGATATCGAAAACTTTTTTAACTACGCTTTTCAACTCAGTTAGGGTATTCAGAAACCATGAATGACCCAGCTTCTTATATGAACTTGAAATTTATTTTAAACACTTTAAATATTTTTTTAAAAAAAATTTACCTTCTGTTACAGAGAAGAACACTCTCACCATGGGTCATACTAAATTTCAAATCCACATCGTTGAGGCAAATACAAAATCAACTGCACGGTAACCTTAGTCATCACTGTTAGGCAAAGAGTTAGGGGGTATTCAGAAACCATGAACGACACAGTTTTTTGTAGGGTGGGGTGGGGGATTTTAACCTACATTCTGTTATGTAACCATCTTGACTTAGTTTTGTGTGTGTTTGTATAAACTTTTATTTATTTTTTTCTCCACAATTGTGTCCTCTATGTTCATTTATTTTGTCACGATGTCATATACGTTTTATGTTTTTTTTTTCTGATTTCTCCTTCATGTCCACTGACTTCTCCCTCCTGGGCCGGTCCTGACTTCTCCCTAAAGTCTCTGAAGGGAGAAGTCACTTCTCCCTAAAATCAGCTGTCTGGCTGACCCCTGGTCATGAGCGACCACCCTTGGGACTTGCCAAAAATGGTCGTTAAAGACAGGTGGTCGCTGACGACAGGTTTGCTGAGAAGGGGTGCATTTCGAGTTTCGCTTTCACGATGCTTGAAGAGAGAAACGAAATGCGCCGATACTGGTGATAGCATACTTTAACCCCTCCACACAATCACATCTAAAAAAGAATTACCGAATGTGAAGACGTTTCGGCCCAATTTCTAAGACGTTTTGGCCTCTTAGGGCCGAAACGTCTCAAGGCCGAAACGTCATAAAACCAATTATTTTGGAAATCGCGCGTTATTAGGCCTACTGATTTCTCAACAGCAATCACCACCAATCCTCGTTATTCCACCTGGGGGCAAATTGGCCCGAGGCATTATTTTAAAAATCACTCTCCTAAAATTTTTCACTCGCGTAAAATCTAAAAGTGGAGAGTGAATTTCCACTCTCCTGCTCTCCCGCTCCCAACGGTCACTGCATGTGACTCTTTTTGGTTGTGACAATCTGACATTGGCACTCACAATTAGTGCTGAATTTTGGAGTCAGCGAGTCGAAGTCGACTAACAAGTAACACGCTGTATCATTATAATACTATAACTTTTCTATAGGCCTAGTATAAAGATACCCGCTGATAGACTCTGTGATCTTCCGCATAAAATACTTAACAGCATCAATAAAACTTGGTCTCAAAATGGGTTTACCTTGACGTAGTTTAACTTAACGAATTTAATGAAAACAAATTTTGAAATCGGCCATTAAACTGATGAGTAGCGTTTCAAATGGCGTGGCGTCCCGACTTCAACCATAATTTCTCGTTGCGCTATTATGCTCACTTTACAATGTAAATAACCGTAGACTAAGCACTATGGATGGTGGGCATTTCATACCCTGGTCATTTGGTACCTGTCCATTTCTACACATCTTTACGGTTTGTACTGGCCCCTGGACTACCAGTTGTTCTGCACTTTGGTGTTTCGTACCCTGCAACTCTATTGGATGTTTGCATTTTGTCCAATAATATTTAGTGATGAACCAATTATCAAAACTTGCTATCAAGTTCAACCGATTACCGGTTATTTCTCTGCAGATTGTGCCGATTCCGATGGTTGAAGTAGGACACTGAAGAAAATCTGTTGGTGCCTGTTATACTATAGAATTTCGTTGATAAATCATCTATTACAAAAGCTTAATATCACATAAGTTCTCAGAGCATGCATATTTAGTGCTGGGCAATATTTGCTAAAATAATATTGGCATTTTGGTTGGAGCGTGGGGAAAATATCGTTATTAACGATACAATCACACGATATTGTTCTCGTGAAGATTGTGTTTTATTCCGGTAAATAGTGTTAATAAGGTTTTGTGTAAGGATACAACACACTTGACTGTATTGACCAGGAATATACTGAGCACACATACTTTGTGTCTTAAATGAATAATAATTTTGATGTTAATGTGTTGTGAAGTCGTATGACGCATGGTTTACACGTATGTCAGTATGTATTATTCAATGTCCTTTTTTCAACTTACTTCCCCTGATGTGTTTCTCTAATGTTTCTCCGACTGTGATCCTCATTTATTTTCTATTTTTATATAAAATAATAAATAAAGAGCTCACTCGGAGTAAGGCAGTCACAAATGATCGAAAAAACGATCAACCGTCGATTGAGGTCATAATCGACGATTTTTTTCAATGATCGATTATTTGACTGGACATGTGCTGTCATACCTTTTTGTTAAACAAAGGGGAAATATTGATTCACAAGCTATTGTTTCACATAAAGGACCTATTTCGACAACAAATGTGTGTGTGAACGGGGTTAAAACATAAAACCAATATATAGCTTCAAGTTGCGGCACCACGCGAGTTAAAGTAAGCCGAAACCCAGTCATCATCGTATGCGTGATCACACAGTTCCCAATACTTCTCATTCCTTTGATGTGAGTCATGTGACCTGCAAAAAAACCATCAACGTTCTTATGAGGCTGTATTCTTCTGCCAAGTATCAAAAGCATGCTGTCGATTGCTTGAGTGTTGAGTTGTTTTTGTTTTTATCAATTTGATACTTGATAAGCAATTTTAACATATGGAAAGTAAAGAGAGAAAAACTTTGAAATGCCAGGTTATTTATTTTTAAAGTATGATGATTTATTTTGTTCTCCGACGAACCGCAACCCGAAGTTTCATTTCCACGTGTAAAGCTTTGTTGACTTGACATTCCCTGAGGCTAAATTCATAATCATTACGCATTGAGCGTGGATGGGGCCATTAGTGAGTTTGGTATGCATTTTTCTATGATTTGAAGTTTGAATCTATGCGATGTAGATTCTGTTTTGTCAAATTTTTCAAGGTTTGGTGTTCGTTTGCTTTATTTACGATTCGGATATTTTAATTTTTAACGCCTCCCAAGTTATTTCATAGACGAAGTTCTAGGAAACGAGACAGAAATATTAACCATAAATAATCGAATAACCGTCGATTTTTATGACAAAATAATCGATTATGAAAATTCATAATCGTGACATCCTTAACTCGGAGGCCAATATAATTGGACTACTTGACATTCCGAAGTGACGATATGATACCATGTTGACCAGTCCTAAACCAGGAGAAAAACATCACACAGACGAGACTCTTAAGTGCGCTGTCACTGATGTGAACTTTTTGAGGCCATTTTTGAAAATAATTATTTGTATGAGAATTGCTGTTGATGTATTCGATAGGGAGAGGGGTGGGGTGTACGTGCTTGTGAAATTGAAATTTAGTTGAGTTAGGAAGGTGTTAGAAGTGTAGCATGGACAGAAATTCTGATTTCAAAAGTTTCCATTCCTTTGATTTCGTCACTGGGCTTTGAACCGGATATTTTGCTGTGATGTTAACAGATCAAAGACAGCCCGACACACTGATCATGATTGCAGCACAAGGCCTACAGTGAACTGTGCATGCGGAATCGTCTCGTAGAATAGCCGACACTCTTGTTTTGAAGACAAAAGTAAAACCAATGCAGAGTAGTTACATTGTTTCAATATTTTAGGTTATCTGTCTTAACACACCCCCTACCTAAAAAACATATCGATTAGCAGACTACAAATTTTATTGTCGACTTTTGACAAAAATCACATCGGCGTCGATTGGTTGTTTCAACGCTACTCACAAACGGATGATTGTGCACTCAACTAATCAGCAAGTGGATGGTGGTTGCAAATCCTTATCAGTTCATAATAGGAAAGGGGCCTTATGTCAGCCCCAAAAAGAGCAAAGATTAAACCCTGGTTAATCTAATGATTAACTGCTTCGATGTCGTCCATGGTACTTTTCACTTGTATCGGCTATAAAATAATTACCCGGAGTTGCACCTAAACAAATATCGATGTGGAAATGAAAATATGATTACATTCGCGCAGAGGAGTTTGATTATGATCATTGCGTGGGAGCATTTTATTAGTAGTGTTTCCACATCGATATTCGTTTCGGCAGCAACTCCAGGTTGTGCAAAGAACATGGGCGACATCGAAGTGATTGACGCTTCGAACATAATCAAATCCAGGGCTTGCCTTGAGTCGGGGCTGATCAGCCCAGGCCCCGAGGAGCACTTGCTGGGGGCTTTTTTTCAAGCCCCGACATTTTCCACAAAAAAGCACTAACAATAATGGACAAAATGGAAAATAAGCCCCGAAAAGGCCCCGACCTCAATATGTGGGGCACTTTTTTTAGGCCCCAACCATTTTACTCAAGGCGAGCCCTGCAAATCTGGATGAATAAAGGATAACATATAGTTTGGATCAATTTACTCTACACATATGTAAGGAAATATGTGAATTACCAAATGCAGCCGGTGATAAGGGCGGAAGCTTGATATATATTCCTATTCTTCGAGTTTTGAGTTCCCATTAAAATTTGATGGGGAAGTTTACCAGCAACTGTCAGCTCCCCAACATACTAACTCAACACAAGCAGGATTAGCATTGGTTGAAGACAGGGGTGCACTATCGACGTGCAGTACGCTTTAGTGCACAGGGTCACCGTGCCCCCACATGGGCAATGGGGGTGAAGTGTCTTGCCCAAGGACACAACGCGGTTACCGCAGGTGGGATTCGAACCAAAGACCTCTCGACTTGCAGCCTGCACCTCTACCTACTGGGCCACCATGCCCCCATCTTCTTAATTAGCAAGCTGTCTAGGAGATATTAAAGATGTGTCTACTTTTGAAGACATTATTGCTTTAAAAACAGTGTGTGGGATCAATTAACTGATGTTTTAATAGAATAAACATCTTCTTAATTGGCAAGCTGTCTGGAAGGAGACATTAAAGATTTGATTGTTTGTAAACTATAAACAGAGATTTAGTATATATGGGGGGCAAATTGGTGGAATTATTATAGCCAGGGTTTCCACTAGGGGAAAATTTGCGGGCCCGGGAGTTTAAAGAAAGTGAAACTCAGACGCCGAAGACGTCTGCCACCCGTGCCGAAGGCACTTGCGTATAGAGGGGGTCTGGGGGAAAATTTTGATTTTTAGGTGCTCTCTGGGGGCATTCTGGTCGCTAAAATGCTGAATAATTGAAGTGGAAAATATGTATTTTTTCCTCCTACAATTTTCTAAATTCCCACGGGACACACAATACTACATCTGGTCGGAGGTTTCATAAATATACAAACCCAAAACAACACAAAATCCACGAATCCTGACAGTGACGCTTGACCTCAATTTTTTTTACAACCCGATACGTCCAAATGTAAATAATTGGAAATGCAGAGAGAACGAAATATTCAAAAAGAACCATGATGTGGACGTGTGACGTCATGCACCTGCAATTACATCATTTATCGCTCGAAATAAAAGGCAGTGATTTTGGACCAAACACGACAATTTGAGTCAGAAATTTTGTAGGAGACGTTTATGATTTGAACTTTGTTTCCCCCTCTTGTCTGGGGTTATAAATATCAGGTTGTCGCCAGTAGGCATAGTATACAACATAATTATGCCTATATTACATGGAAACAAAGGATCCTGAGTGTCGTTACGATACAGCATTGTACTCGACATTTTAACCACCAGTCGGTCTAGTGGAAACCCTGTTATAGCAGGCCTGTTACCTGAACCAGGAATAATTAGGTAGGGTGGCACCTTGTTAAGGTCCATTGGTTTCTTTCGCTTGTTAAGTCGCCTTGACAATCATACCTGCCAGCAAAGAGCCCAAGGCAGACTATACTTGCCGACGAAGGCCTACCTTGTCTATAAAACAACAAGCGGCAGACTATACTCGCCTGAACAATAACAAGAAACATCAACTCCCAGCCTCTTCCACCTTTTCACCACTCAGACATGATGCTGATGATGCAGTCTCAAATTAACGGAATTATATCATACTGTAAACGAGGGTCGAAAAGGGCTTGCCCCAAAATGTCCCTACGCGCCTTTGGCGTACTAAAACCATTCTTTAGCTTTTAGTCTGGAATTATCATTTCAGTAGGTTTTATTTCATTTTGTTCTGTGCCATCTGCTTCATATTCATTTGCTCTCGTTCATTGGTATTGTGCTTCATATCTATTTAGTTTAATAAAAAAAAAGAAATATTGTTACTTGTTATTTCATGCATAACCCAGAGATTACAATCAACAGGTTGGACCTAGTAATATGTTTCAATCAAAGTAATACTTTTCAATAACTTGTCTGTTAATAGTCTAATACTACTAATCACTATCAAATTGATGCATGGGATAAAAGGGGTTATAGTACAAGGGGTTTGTAAATATATTTCTTCAACTACAATGTATGACTTTGCAGTGCATTCTACATAGAATATCGTAATTTCTTTCCAAACCACCACAGTGATATATACATCTTTATACACTCTTTTTGTCCTTCCATACTTCTAGTGGCCTCCTTCAAGTCGACCTTTGTTGAACTTCCGCAAATCAAAACATAAACAAAAGAAAATGTCTGCCTTCAATCAGTGAGCACTCCACTTATAACATTTGGTCTCAATCTTTATTACTTTCATGAATTAGGAAAAGATTTCGAGTATGTACTTCAATGTTTATAGAATACAGCTGTTATTTTATTTTGAGGTATTTTATTGTAAAATTTTGTTCTCTTACTTATGCCATAGCAGACTTTCAGGTGGTGTTATTTAAACACGGCAGCAGTTCTGTGGCAAATTTCAGTTTCCACATGTTCTATGTTTCATTCCCAGCATTTTGGTATATAATTCATTGGGGTTATTCATTTTGGGCCTTTTTTAGACTTGAAAGGAAATTACATGAAATTTGACCAAAGTTAGGTTGGACGTCCCCTTATGGGACGAAACGTCCCGTAACCTCGTCATTGGTGCACTCTCTCGTGACTCCATTTGTCCTATTTGGCCCGGACCAAGTCTAATAATATTAGCCTTTGCCTGTGCACCGAATTTAATATTTTTTGATTTTTAATATGTCGCACCGTCGAAGTCTAATCTGAGATTTTGTTTTTCCAGCAGGAAAGTACGAAATTAGGCGACATAACACGAATATGATGAATACTCATTCTCCATACATGTTCCCACATTCGACAAGAATAATATGCCTTCACATTCATATTAGATGTATAAATTTCCTATACTTACTGTCGAATTATGTATTAAATACCAATAATTAAATAAAAACATTTTTTCAAGCGGTAATGTTACAGCGGTTGGAAAATTGTTAAAAATCGTATCCCATTTCCGGGAACGGACCTCAGCGGTTTCGAACAAATCGAGATGTATTGCAACGACTGCCGCGTCGTTTGACTTGGTGTGCACTACATTATCGGTATTCCGTTTTTCACTCCGCATTTTCCTATCAACCAATCTTCCGGTTCAACAGTTTGTTTCGAGTTGAAAAAATTGCAGTGCAAATGACGCCTAAATAATTCAAAATATCGATTTATTTCAATTGCAAGAAAATGACCACCAGAATGAAGAAAAATGTGTTTTACACAACTGTCAATCGGAAGTAGGAACCAGGTGGGGAAATTTGATCTTTAATCGAGGTCCAACCGTTCAGCGAGAGTCTCTCACTGAACTTTGCTGCTGGAAAAACGAAAGATCGGATTAGACTTCGACTGTGCGACATATTAAAAATCAAAAAATAATAAATTCGGAGCACAGGCGAAGGCTAATATTATTAGACTAGTCGGGACCTCGTTACAAGAACGTGTACAAAAAAAAAAGATAGGTAAAGGTGTAGAATAGGGGACTTTTCGGGTTTTTTTTAAAATAACGATTTTCTCGCTATTTTTTCTCTGTTTCTTAAAGTAAACTATATTTTGAACAAAATGACACAAAATTAGGTACCTCCATCATGTTTTAACATGTCAGAGAATAGATTTTAAATCCCGTTGAATTGTTAGTTTCTCAGTTGCCATTTGTTTCAACCGCTGAAAATTTCGCAGCATCTGTTGTTTTCATTCGTTGTTACGAGTGACGTCACAGGGGAGAAATCATTCTATATGATAGCAGGTGCACTTCGCTTGTGTGCATTTTAGCAGGTGCGCTTCACTTGTGTGCATGTTCCTCGATTTAAGGTCAGTTCAGTTAGGACCAGGGTGAGCTAATCGGTAAGCTAACCCTGGCCCTTACTAGACTGACCCTAAAATTTGATCTAGGGTCAGTTTAGTGAGGGTTAGAGTTTGTCAGCCGACATTTCAATTACTAAACTCTCCCCTAATAAGCCAATTTCGAAACTGCCATCTTTGGACTTTAATCTATGCAAGGTCACAGGTCGCGAGGTGTAAACAGTGCGATTTCATTGCTAACAAAGCGTTTTCTTGGAATGTTTATACCTCGCAACCTGTGACCTTGCATAGATTAAAAGCCAAGATGGCAGTTTCGAAATTGGCTTATGATAGCGATAATGGTACGGAGCGATGCAGTGAGTTCGACGGCGCGGGTCACAATAAAATCGCTAATATTTCTTGAAAAAAAACGATAAAAGTATGTCATTTTGTGTCATTTTGTTCAAAATATAGTTTACTTTAAGAAAACAGAGAAAAAATAGCGAAAAAAGCGTTATTTAAAAAAAAAACCGAATAGTCTCCTATTCTACACCTTTACCAAAAGATACGGGTTAGACGCAGGACTTGGTGCCTGTGTCAGGCTGTGAGACGAAGTCGAAGAGTTTGATATTCTTTGCGAATGCACAAATGATAAATTCACTTGCCAACACCGTCACTGCACAGGCGCCCGGAAACTCATTATATATAGCCAAATGCTTCAAAACAGCCCTCATATATGCCATCCACCTAATATATATAATAACAATAGAAAGGCTGGAAACTTCAAACGCTCAAAATTTCATACCACGAAATTAAGTTACTCTCGTATCAAAGTTTTGAATCGAAAGCGGGGACACGTACGTTTGTCTTCTGATGCTGAAATGACTATTCTTTCAGAATCCGGTGCCCTTTGTAAAATTAATTTGCATTAATAGCTTTTTCTAAGATGTTTTATTTGGATTTTCATGCTAAAATCTGTTTACAGCCACGCCATTGTTGGGAGTTCTCGGCAGTGAATATCAGTCGGGGATATCGAGTGTTTGACTTGTACTCTTTCTCTGGCGTCAGGTTTTTAGTCTTTGTGAAAAAAATAAACGAGCGTATATTTTTTCAAAAGACTGTGTTTAATATTAATAGAATATTTTTTTTACATTAATGATGCAATTGAGAATTTTAGAGAGACGTTGCTAATATTCGATATCCCAGACTGATATTCACTGCCGAGAACTCCCAACAATGGCGTGGCTGTAAACAGATTTTAGCATGAAAATCCAAATAAAACGTCTTAGAAAAAGCTATTCATGCAAATTAATTTTACAAAGGGCACCGGATTCTGAAAGAATAGTCATTTCAGCATCAGAAGACAAACGTACGTGTCGCCGCTTTCGATTCAAAACTTTGATACAAGAGTAACTTAAGGGCCTATATAATTAATGAAATTTCGTTTATTTTGAAAATTCTCACCTCTGATATTCCTTCAATTCAAATTAAATATACACAAAATGTACATCAAAATGAAGGTTGGGATGTATAGAATACGAAACACATAAGTAATCAACTCATTGAGTCGACTGTAGTCACCACTGGTTCCTGGAAGTCTGCTGACGTATTCGCACCAGAACTGATAATTTAATAATATTTCACGAAAAAAACTTGTGGCCAAATGTGCTTTATATATCCAAGAATAAAGCTAGGGGATAAAAATTCTTCAAAACACGGCGACAGAGCTACATTGGGGAAAATTCCAAAGCCCTTGCTTTTGTTTACGTATGAGTCTACTTTCGATTTCCGGTCGACGTCATCGGACAGAAAAAACATGTAAAAACAACGCCGTCTAAAATCAAATAATGAAAAAGATCGCCTTCATACAGTATACTGTTATTAGATAGAGATTGCATAGTTGCCATATTCAGTGAAAGGTATCATGATACCTGTTGAAATTTCTTAGAATTACGATTTTGTTTTGGGATGGAAATTCGTGGTAACAAGTGATTTGCGCATGTCTGTCGAGCATGGAAACCATCTTCAATAAAAAATGCAGACAGTGTTGTCCTTTTCCAAAATGCAGTCCTGCCAGTGTATTCGAAAGTGTTTTGAATGCCTAGCTTTGTTCTTGGATATATGAAGCACATTTGGCCACAAGTTGTTCTGATGAAATATTATTTTTTTATCAGTTCTGGTGCGAATACGGTAGCAGACTTCCAGGAACCAGTGGTGCCTACAGTCGACTCTATGAGTTGATTACATATGTGTTTCGTGTGCTATACATCCCAACCTTCATTTTGATGTATAATTTGCGTATATTTAATTAGTCCAATAATATTAGCCTTCGCCTGTGCTCCGAATTTATTATTTTTTGATTTTTAATATGTCGCACCGTCGAAGTCTAATCTGATCTTTCGTTTTTCCAGCAGCAAAGTACGAAATTAGGCGACATAACACTAACATGATGAATACTCATTCTCAGTGACCGTTGGGAGCGGGAGAGCAGGAGAGTGGAAATTCACTCTCCACTTTTAGATTTTACGAGAGTGAAAAATTTTAGGAGAGTGATTTTTAAAATAAAAAATAATGCCTCGGGCCAATTCGCCCCAGGTGGAATAATGAGGATTGGTGGTGATTGCTGTTGAGAAATCAGTAGGCCTAATAACGCGCGATTTCCAAAATAATTGGTTTTATGACGTTTCGGCCTTGAGACGTTTCGGCCCTAAGAGGCCAAAACGTCTTAGAAATTGGGCCGTAACGTCTTCACATTCGGTAATTCTTTTTTAGATGTGATTGTGTGGAGGGGTTTGTGGAGTTTTAAATTGGCAAGTCCCAAGGGTGGTCGCTCATGACAGGTTCTTCTGTACTTTGCACTTCTCCGACCAGGGGTCAGCCTGGCAGCTGATTTTAGGGAGAAGTGACTTCTCCCTTCAGAGACTTTAGGGAGAAGTCAGGACCCAGGAGGGAGAAGTCAGTGGACATGAAGGAGAAATCAGAAAAAAAACATAAAACGTATATGTCATCGTGACAAAAATAAATGAACATAGAGGACACAATTGTGGAGAAAAAAATAAATAAAAGTTATCCAAACATACAAACACACACAAAACTAAGTCAGATGGTTACATAACAGAATGTAGGTTAAAATCCCCACCCCCACCCCACAAAAAACTGTGTCGTTCATGGTTTCTGAATACCCCCTAACTCTTTGCCGAACAGTGATGACTAAGGTTACCGTGCAGTTGATTTTGTATTTGCGTCAACGATGTGGATTTGAAATTTAGTATGACCCATGGTGAGAGTGTTCTTCTCTGTAACAGAAGGTATATTCTTTTTAAAAAAATATTTAAAGTGTTTAAAATAAATTTCAAGTTCATATAAGAAGCTGGGTCGTTCATGGTTTCTGAATACCCTAACTGAGTTGAAAAGCGTAGTTAAAAAAGTTTTCGATATCCTTCGTAAATTAAGCGTTATTAACAATTTGAGTTAATTAATTTCTTTGGTAAATGACAAAACATTTCAGTTGTCTCCCTTCCCGGCTGCGCTGTGTAATAATACACTGTTCAGAAAACTGACAATTTCTGCCAACCATCTTTCACTGACACGTGCGATTGGTGCTTTGAAGGTCTGCCATTCTTATCCATCCAAATACCTGTGATTTCTATTGTAGCCTTATTACATTTAACCCCCTTCCAACAAACTTCACAAGTTTTCAAAGAAAAACATTCAATGTATTGCGGGGCGAATTTCAATGCAGCCAATTTTTCAGTGGAACAGAGCATAACCGCAAGCAATTTCGATATGGACGAACTGTCTCCAATACATTTTTTTTGGTTTTGAAACGGTGGTTAACTTTAATAAATTCTAATTAACTTGATGCGTGTCTTGTGTGATTCGTTGTTTTGTCTGGTACTTTGTTTTTAAATAGCCATTTTGTGCTGGTTGCTATCAGTTGGGGCGAATTGTTCGAACGACTACGCCATTGCAATTCTTTTCAGAAATATAAAATTGGGCTAGTTTAGGCTATTTTC
Organism: Pictodentalium vernedei; assembly: GCA_031216915.1. Lineage (NCBI taxonomy): Eukaryota > Metazoa > Mollusca > Scaphopoda > Dentaliida > Dentaliidae > Pictodentalium > Pictodentalium vernedei. The sequence goes on from CM062297.1 coordinate 125,849,738, forward strand.
ATAGCCGTGTGACGGACTTTAACAGCAACCGTGTTTACTGTTTTTTGCGGAAGCGTGTGTTTTTAAAAAATAAAACATAAGAAAATACATTAAATTGCCATGTCTCCCAAGGAAGTTTGGGAGGGCGACTTGAATTTCGGTCGTGTTCAAAGCCTTCGTCGGAGACTCCGACGAAGACTTTGAACACGACCGGAAGATAAACGTGCGCGACTAATTACTCGCGGTATACGAAAAAGCGGTGCGCGATGGTGCGCTGGCGCGATCGCTCGCCGTTCCCAACGGTCACTGCATTCTCCATACATGTTCCCACATTCGACAAGAATAATATGCCTTCACATTCATATTAGATGTATAAATTTCCTATACTTACTGTCGAATTACGTATTAAATACCAATAATTAAATAAAAACATTTTTTCAAACGGTAATGTTACAGCGGTTGAAAAATTGTTAAAAATCGTATCCCATTTCCGGGAACGGACCTCAGCGGTTTCGAACAAATAGAGATGTATTGCAACGACTGCCGCGTCGTTTGACTACATTATCGGTATTCCGTTTTTCACTCCGCGTTTTCCTATCAACCCATCTTCCAGTTCAACAGTTTGTTTCGAGTTGAAAAAATTGCAGAGCAAATGACGCCTAAATAATTCAAAATATCGATTTATTTGCATGAAAATGACCACCAGAATGAAGAAAAATGTGTTTTACACAACTGTCAATCGGAAGTAGGAACCAGGTGGGGAAATTTGATCTTTAATCGAGGTCCAACCGTTCAGCGAGAGTCTCTCGCTGAACTTTGCTGCTCGAAAAACGAAAGATCAGATTAGACTTCGACGGTGCGACATATTAAAAATCAAAAAATAATAAATTCGGAGCACAGGCGAAGGTAGTCTTTGTAAGACTGTTAACCCGGGGCCCTCCTGGCCCTCACAGTCTTTGAGAGACCCGTTCAAATCTAGTCTGACTAAAAATAAAAGAAACTGACCGCATTTGGGTCGACTCAGTTCACGCTTCATATCGAAGACACAAATCATATAATCAACATTCTACTTGTCGTACTCAGCCCAAATATAATTTATTTACGTGTCTGCATCATTTTTTAACGCAAACACAGCATCAAATTCAAGAAATGTTGAAAAATATCCGACTTCAACACGTAAAATAACATCATGTTTCAATGATAAACAAATTGTACTACGCATGCGCACAGATACTGTGCGCATGTGTAGTACAATTTGTGTATCTTTGAAATCGGTGTTTTTTGACGTGTTGAAGTCGGATATTTTTCAACATTTCTTGAATTTGATGCTGTGTTTGCGTTAAAAAATGATGCAGACACGTAAATAAATTATATTTGGGCTGAGTACGACAAGTAGAATGTTGATTATATGATTTGTGTCTTCGATATGAAGCGTGAACTGAGTCGACCCAAATGCGGTCAGTTTCTTTTATTTTTAGTCAGACTAGATTTGAACGGGTCTCTCAAAGACTGTGAGGGCCAGGAGGGCCCCGGGTTAACAGTCTTACAAAGACTAAGGCGAAGGCTAATATTATTGGACTAATATTTAATCTGAATTTAAGGAATATGAGAGGTGAGAATTTCAAAATAAACAAAATTCCATTACTTATATAGGCCCTTAATTTCGTGGTATGAAATTTTGAGCGTTTGAAGTTTCCAGCCTTTCTATTGTTATTATATATATTAGGGGGATGGCATATATGAGGGCTATTTTGAAGCATTTGGCTGTATATAATGAGTTTCCAGGCGCCTGTGGTCACTGCAACCGTCATTAATGACATTATATAAAAAGAATATATTTGGTTATAAATCGCATTCATAGAAAGGAAACCTTTTGTAATCTTTCCATTAATACCGCTTTCACTCCAGTTTTATCTAAATCACGCTTTTCAAGCTCGTGACGCAGGTCAACAACACGCAGTTCGCTTATTTTTTTTCCGGACACGATTTCACAACTTGACGCCATTTTGCTGCCTTTATAGCTTTTCGTAGCAAATGCGCGTGCGCATATTTATCGACAGAAAACCACGTGCAAATACGCCTACTCGGGTTCATCCGGTTTATTCCGCTTCTCGTCAAAAGATCTCGGTCAGTCGAAAGGCGTGTCAAATGATACAAGCAAGTGAAGAAGACAAACATTGCGTTATTGGGTAACTGGAAGATTCGTCGTGATTGAAGATTCGTCGTAACGACGAATCGTCCAAATTACGATCACGACGAATCGTCTTTTAGGTTTTTGACGAAATGTCCAAGGCATGGATCTGTAACACTTAATTATTTTTAAATTTTTGGCCGGTTGATTTAAAGTTTCAGGTACTTTCATGTGGGATCTTTTGAAGTAACATCAAAAAGTGTTAAAAACAAGCTCATTCTTATTGTTTTGATTAGAATAAGACATGTATGCTGACGAGTTTTTAATACCTCTTTGATGTGACATCAAAAGTGTTTATAAAAACGAGATTTGTGAATATATACCCGCAAATTTCCACCGAATGTCATACATTCCCCAGTATCGATCTCCAGTTATACGATCACAAATTAGAAGCAAACAAATAGGCCAAATTTGGGGGATTTATCATAGATAGCAATCTCAGTCTAAACAGTCACGTTAACTCCAATACGGTTAGAGCTACTAAACGTATCAATTTTCTGAAGATGATCAGAGGTAGAAAGTGGAGAGCAAACAAATATGTGCTTCTCAAGCTCTACAAAACATTTGTACTTTAGTTTTTGACGTATCTCTAAATTTTCCGTTTCTGTGGAACAGTAAGCCTAAATAGCAATAGCTGTCACATATTTCTAGAATTTCATCTCTAAATTTGAAAATTTCTGTTACTTTTGATTTTCTCTTTTCAAATTTTACAACTTTAGTTTTTGACGTATTAACTGGTAGATTATTTCTGAGCGAAAATACACTGAGTTTATTTAAGCAAGTTTGTAATCTGGAAGCACTCTGTGAAAATAAAACTAAATCGTCTGCGAAAAGAAGATGATTTACTTTCCTATCGTGGACAGTTATTGGATGACAAGAGTCATCAAAGTACCCAGCTATATCATCGATAAATATTTTGAAGAGAGTCGGTGATAATATACACCCTTGTCTAACACCGATATTCGACAAACAAGGCGACCCAAGGCCCTATGATGTCTTGACGAGATAGTTGCTTGACTGATACATGGACTCAATTATGTTTAGGGTATTTCCGTCTATTCCCAAGCGATCTAGTTTCGCGAACAGAATTCTTCTATTAACAGAGTCAAACGCCTCTTTAAAATCCATAAAAGCCACGAATAAAGGCCTCCCTAATCCTTTGTACTTTTGAACTGCTGTTTGGAGAATAAACATGCTATCAATTGTGCTATGTTTCTCTTTAAATCCAAATTGGTTGTTACTAATGACGTCATTGTCATACAAATATTTATTTATTCTCGTATTAATCACCTTGTTGAAAAGCTTCCCTATGGAGTTACTTACTGCTATTGCTCGGTAATTATTGGGATCACTCATATCTCCCTTTTTATGAAGGGTTGTTAATATAGATTCGCTCCAATTAGCAGGATAATGCCCCGACAGAAACACCTGATTGAACATTTTGGTTACGCCGTAGATTACGTACGGTACTATTATTTTTAGAAATTCATTTGATATATTGTCAAAACCTGATGCTTTATTATTTTTAAGTGTACGCAAACAACGTATTATTTCATTGGGGGCTATTACATCGTTATTTAGCGGAACCTCATATAAAACTTTATCAGCCGTAATTTCAGTATATCTCCGTTGATTTGTTTTCTTACAGAATAAATCTTTAAAGAAATCAACTGCCGCTGTAGGGTCTAACTCATTCTTAGTGTGTACTTTGGATTGAAGTGCATTAATAGTTTGCCAATAATCTTTTGGATTGGAAGTCTGTAGAGTTTGAAGTTTCAATGTAAGATTTTTGTAAAATAATTTCATCTTGCGCTTTGTAACTTTCTTATAAAGTTTCTTGGCAGTATAGAATTTCACTCTTAGATTAGTATCATGGGGGTGTGCTTTCATAAGATTAACAGCATTTACCATAACTTGTTTTAAATGTTTGCAGTCCTGATCAAACCATCGATTTTTCCTGCGACTTTGTGAATTACGTGATGGGATAAATTTAGTTGCCGCATTGTTGACGGATTGAAGTATGTCCATAAGTTCCCTTACGGCTGAATCTGTCCCTTCTTTAGATGTACTGAATGACCGCAGTTTGAACAAATGTATTCTTTTTTGAAATAACGAATCATTCATTAGCTGTCTAACTCGATTCGAACTATATTCTGTCCAAACAAATTTTCCCTTCTGCTTCCTGAATTTATATTTAAGCTGATTATCCAGCAAAACAATATAGTGTTTCAGATGGATTGTTAGCTGACAATGATCTGAGTAAATACTGGGATTCTTAACACAAAAATAATCCACATCAGAAAGATAATTATCAGAGATAAGAATATAATCTACCACACTAGCACCGTTATACTGATAGCTAGTGTATGCCCCCAGGCTATCGCCCGACACGCGACCATTAACAATTCTCATCTTTGTTGACAAAATGCTAATAGCTTCCTGCCAAATGTATTAACAATATTGTCCATGCTGCGTCTGTGATGACACTCATCAACTGTATAGCCATTTGGGAGAGCAATACCCTTATCACTGTCATTTGCAATGTAATCGAGATGGACGCCTGTACGGGAATTAAAATCCCCTCCTATGATTAAAAAAACATTTTGATCAAGATACTGCATATGAGACTCAATAGCAGAAAAAACGCAGAATTGACGATCTAATTTCCCCCAGATTGATGAGTTTATTGGTGGTATATACACGGAACAAAATACAAGTTCGTGAGCAGAGTTTATAATCTTTCCATCAAAAAAAGTCCAAAGAACTAATTCATTTTGGCACTGACAGTACTTAAAAAGGGGAGAAAACTTTTCGCGATAATTAAAGGCGATACCGCCTTTTTTGTTAGATGATTTTCTTGGAACATCAATACATTTATAGCCAGGAATTTCAATTTCAGAACGTTTAGAGTGCCAACTTTCAGTGATAGTAATAAAGTTACAACGTGACAACAGGTTAAGAAACTCAGGATCTTGTACTTTATATATTAAACCCTGGGAATTCCAGTTGGTATAGCTTATATTGCTGGTCCTCGACAGATTATATGTTTTTCATTGTTTTACTATCACTCAATCGACTTTTCAGTTTCGTTTAATTTTTTTCTTTTTTTTTTTTCTGATAAACAAATTTGAAAATTGGATGTTTAGTTTCTTTTGCACAAGTTTGACATTAACGTTTGCCAAAACGTTAGTAAATAACAATTAAATGGTTAATTCATGAGACAGTCTATTCACCTACATGGCACAACACGTACCTATAAAGGAGAGAATTCGTACCTTTTACTAAGACAATTCGTACCGTACCCTTTACTAAGACAATTCGTACCTTTTACTAAGATAATTCGTACCTTTTGTCGCGACAATTCGTACCTTTTGCACCCCCCCCCCCCAATTTTATCGAGACCCCAATTTCAACACCGAACCCGAGGAAGGGGACGATGACTGGGAAGATGAAATAAGCTATAAAATTCTTAAGCAGAGCTCAAGCTCACTCATTTGTAATTTAAAAACATAGATATCGGATGTTCTATCCGATATCTATGTTTAAAAACCCTCTGCAATACATGTCTTAGCGTTGGTATTCAGAGAAGTCGACTCAATGCGAACTCGGCCTTGGAGAAGCCCCCCCCCCCCCCCCACCTCCCGGAGAAGTCGGCCCCAACAATTTGGGAGAAGTCCACTCACGAGAGAAATCTGCCCCACAAACTACGGGACAAAACTTCCAATGGTCTTGGGACCTGCTCTCGGCCATTTGATGAAATGAAATGCTGAGAAAAATCTCCCTCCCTGTAATAAGAGTAGCGTTTAGCTCAGCATTTTATTTCGTCAAATGGCCCAGGGCAAGTGCCGATGGTCTTGTAGGACATTGGTCGAGTTCACTTTCTGCAGGGGGTGGAGGGTGGGGATGGGGGAGGTTAAGATGCTTCCATGGAAGTGTTATAGGCTCCTTTTTTATTTTTTTTAGATGAATACTTATAATTTTTCAAATGATTGAAGGAAAGATAAGTGCTAATTGTTTTGGGTTTGTTTAGTGGTTCAATGTAAGAGTTTACATAAGCTGATAATCCCTGATTAGCCCATTCGCATAACGACACACGCTGCTTCGTTATCATGTATTTTAAAAGGGGTTAATTATTGTCTCGGATATAAGTGTTTACTAGTAACCGTTGTTACGAATAACTGTTCTGTTTATATTATATTATTTTTCGGAATGCAGTAGTCTGAATGCCGACTGTGAACGGACTACGGTAGGATTCCGCCATCCAGTGTAAATAAATATTGAAAGCTGACAAGCGTTTTTACTGAGCCAATTTTCCCTGCTTCGTTAATCATGTATTTTAAAAGGGGTTAATTATTGTCTCGGATATAAGTGTTTACTAGTAACCGTTGTTACGAGTAACTGTTCTGTATATATTGTATTATTTTTCGGAATGCAGTACTGGCATTCGCACCTTGGACTCCGAGGTGCTAACTACTAAACAATGGAGCTCCCACTTATTATCCAGGAAACACTTGTCAGAGTGAAGGCTACCCTTGCTACCACCTGGAGTATCCAGGTGCTCAAGGGTAAAATTCACCTGACAGTGGATTTTGATAGAGAAGCCGAACCGACGTCCTTGGAGAGGTGTAGTACCTTTCGTGAGGGGATTTCCCCCCGCACTGGTCACCCTCCAAGTGACTCGGACCTGCAAAAGGATGATGACAAGCGCCGAACACAGACAAAGGACAGTCAGAAGAAGAAAAGGAAAAGAAAGAAGGGACCTTCCGCCAGACGACGCGATGCCCGCCGACTGACGGTGTTCATGGAAAAGAAAAGGACGGAGAAGGAAGAGAGGGAGGCTAATCATGGCATTGAACGCTCAATGCCTGCTACCCCTGTCCGTTCCACGTCCAGCTCGGTACCCTCCACTCCGGTGGAAGGTCCGGAGGACGCTGGTTCGCCAGGTAATAGTCAAACCTCCAGCCCATCACACTCTTCCCCCGAAGAGGAGATGGAGGAGGATAGTCTGTTTGTGGAGCAGGAAGTTGAGGCTGACATCGCACATGTCGCTAAACCCACTCTTGCTCTTCCTGCTTTTTCCGACCGGGACACCATCCAGGAAGCAAACACCGCGGAGTCCGTGGAAAGTATCCAAGGAGAAAAGGCCAGAGACGACGACCACCTTATATTTCTACAAGCCCATATTAAGGCCTTGAGAGATCGCGGGTGCAAAGGCAACATGCTCAGAATAGGATTAGAGAGTCTCAGCAACCACTACTTGAGAACAACACCAAAAAAGCTCTTCACCACCGGCAGCTGCGAGGGCCAGACCTTACCAACCGAGTCAGCCCTCCACCACTCCTTCAACACCACCAAAGGGGGTATCACCAACTCAGCCACCTCCTCCTAAGAAAAGCAGACGAAATCATAGACGCCGCTAAGCATCTTAACACTTTCCTCCTTTACCACGGCCAGACCAGACAAACCGAATCACATACTGTTAAAGAGGGTCGAAAGGGGCTTGCACCCCAAACCGTCCTTGCGCGCCTTCGGTGCGCGAAACCATTTCATCCGGAATGCAGTACTCTGGATGCCGACTGTGAACGGACTACGGCAGGATTCCGCCATCCAGTGAAAAATAAATATTGAAAGCTGACAAGCGTTTTTACTGAGCTAATTTTCCCAAAGATACGCTTTACGACAGAAGTGGACAAAACATAAGATGGCTCCTTTCGACTGAGTGGCAAAAACCGCCTGTTTGGGTTGGTGGGTTTTGTAAGATCCTTTCAAAGGACAAAAATGACAACATAACAGCGTTTTATTTCAATATTTCATTAAGATTATAAAAAATAAGAGGAAAACAGCCATAAACGTAGCAGGTAATGGTGTTATCAGAAACAAAAAATAGGCAATATTAACAGAGGAAAACAGACATAAACGTAGCAGTTAATGGGATTATCAGCAACAATTAATTACTGAAATTTCGACACACTTTACATAAATGTTGTCTTGTTTTTGAACCATTGAAAATACCAGTACGTAATATTAATTCCTTGAAAGCCCAAATAGCTTTCTAGGAATGGATGTTAGGTTGTGATATTATCAGTGATAAAAATACAAGACAGCGTTATCACCCATTATTCACTGAAATTTCGAAACACTATTTCTGTATTTCGCCGTAATGTCGCTCCTTAAGTACACCACTGAGATGTATGAAAAAACTGTAGTTTTGTTTTTTTACCATTCAAAATACCAGTACGTAACATTAATTCCTAGAAAGCCCAAAGAGCTAGTGGCATTATCAGTGATAAAAAAGACAGCGTTATCACCTATTATTTACTGAAATTTCGATACACTGTAGTTTCGATTCAATGTTGGATAAGTTTAGTTTAAAAATGTTGGACGAGTTATTCAATCTCATTAATTTTTTGATTTCTAACATAAAAGTGAGTACAACCTTAATAAAAATTTATTCTATAATACTTCTCCCATGGGCCGACTTCGTTTGGACCGACTTCTCCCATGGGCCGACTTCTCGTGTGGGCCGACTTTGTTTTGGGCCAACTTCTCTCGCGGCCCGACTTCGTTTGGGGTCGACGTCTTCCATGGGCTGACTTCTCTTGTGGGCCGACTTTGTTTTGGGCCGATTTCTCGCGTGGGCCGACTTCATTTGGGGGTCGACGTCTTCTTTATTCTATTTGGTAACCAGTGTTTTCGGCCCAAGCACACTCAGCCCAAACCGAAATCAACTTGTCCCAAACCCAAATCAACTCGTCCCAAATCGAAGTCCACTCGTCCCAGAAAATAAGTCCACTCGTCCCACAACAAATGTCCACTTTCTCCCTCCTACGAGTTGACTCCCATTTGGGACGGGTAGGTTTTGGGACGGATAGAGTAAGAACGTCGTCTCATACATGGCCACTCTCCCAAATGCTGGAAATCAGCTGTGACTTATCAATCGGCCGAGGGAGCACCTAGAAGACACGAATGTCTTTAATAAGAGGCAAAGGGTCTACAGGAACCATAAAGAAGGCATGGAACACATTCATCGCCCAGTAGAACTGATGAAAACGGCCATCTTTAACCAACAAATAGGCTCCACCGCCCTACTTGATGTTGAATGGCATTTGATTCTGTCTGGCACAACGGAGTCAGTGTAACAGGGTGTGGGGTGAACGACTCCCCAGGGGCTAGAACCTGGTCGAAATCTCCATGTTGATCTTCAGATTCGTGGGGATCTGGATCAACTAGCAAACCATGGATAAAATATAACTCAACTCTAGAGCTAGAATAATCATTAAGTTATGTGTTGTGGTCTGGATGAATACACAATAAAATAGGAAAACTGTTTGTACGTGGTTTATTAAGAAGCCAAAAATAGTATAACATGAAATGGACATGATTGTGAATGATGGGTCAAAAACCACGGACTCACTACACTTTTAACCGAAAGAGGTTTAAGTTGCACCCAGCAAGTCTATTAATTTGAATGGTTCCCAAAGAACTCGGACCTTGAGAGAATCAGTGTCAGAAACGTTGATTCTCACCAGGGCCGAGTTGAATGGGTCCGACAATCACAGTTCTCATTATGGTTTACTTTTTTACAGATTACAAAGGGTCCCCATGACTAAGCTAGTGTATAGGTCTAAGTTTGGACAGCTAGATCAAAGCTTTATCCAAACATAAAGTGGACGACGAATTATGCGCGAAACCGCTCTTATGTAGGATAATTTCGCGGGGAACGATTTCGAATACCGGAATCTAATTGATCCCCAGCTTTCACCCCGACGAATGAAACAACAGCACAATGCACTATGGCGTTAACCAATAAGATACATTGATTCATATCGAACATGGAAATGACTAGAAGCCAACAAAAACAGAATTAAACTTCTGCTATGAGCAGACGAATTATAACAGATTAATTTAGAACTTTTATTGTATATTGTATTTCAACTGCTGTTACCAAATCCGTTACACTTCCCCCTCCTTAAAAAGTAAAACGTGTAACATTTTTAGAACCATACAGCAGTTGTTAAATGGATTTCGATAAATCTTTAATATTTCATAATTTTTTATAATTTTCATTTAAAATGTGGTGTTCCACATAATACATTATTCCATAAACTTTCACGAGACCCAGCTTACCAAGCCAATTCCCATGAAAACATAATTTGCAAAATTTAAACTGATGATATGAAGGAGATGAACAAGGTGTTACAAAATTACACATGATTCCTCTGTCGACTATTGTACAGTATAACTTATTGTCTCTTTTTAGAAATTCTGTAAAGTCTTGATCTTGTCTCTCTGCTTTTTCTGAAGTAGTCCTCTGGTGTTCACTGCTGGAATGTTTCCAATTTCTTTACACTACTCGATAACAAGATAATCCCCTTGTTTTTCACAGCACGCTAAACCATACGCCGCTCTGTTCTGAAGAAGTGAAGTTCTCTTGCATTACCACCACTCACCTCCGATCACCTGCAACACTTTCATTAGAATGCGCTCTCTCCGCTTGCACCGAAAGGTATGGCAAGATTGCGTCAGCAGAATCAAGGATTCTTTTCTGACACACTGCATGCTACATCGCCCTACTCTGTTGCCAGCTTCTTCTGGCGGTGTACACTCCTTTAATGTGAAACATACATTCAATTTCTACAGGGAGGAGCAAACAAACTAAATGTACAGCAATAACAGAAATACTAATTACTTCCACTGATTTATAGTTTTACAGAAGTTCCAAACTACGAAATACTGGATATGCTGGTTAATTTTCCAATAAGATAGGTGAAATATTCAGAATACAATTAATGTAGACGAAATTCTGGATAAAATTATTTATCTGGATTTTACAATTCCGCCAATAATTCAAAAACTATTCAAAGTTTAATTGTAACGTTCTAAAGGTCAATAAGACCACCTGATTTCCACTAATCTAACAGATGTGATAGCTCCCCAGCTCTTCAACTATTAACCATAAATTACTATCAGTGGGACATATCAATATTCGAACAGAATATGTAGCTAACGGTATCAGCTTTTTAAAAGACTGCTGACAGTTGTGTCCCATTTTAAATTTAATGGTCAATTTGGAAATTATATTTTAGGCTATCCATGGAGAACATAATTCCCAACAACCAACTATTTTACACTAGCATTCAAGAAAAGTTTTTACATTTTAGTAAACGAACGAGAGATTGGCCACTTCCCACAAAATAACAAGCTTCAGGATTGCAATATTTCCTCTACTGTAAATTACTTGCCCTATATAAGACACTCCAAATGTACACCTCTAAGGTTAGTTCAATTTGACATACCAGTAACACCTTCAGTTTTCACCAGAGCTAAATGATGTATCGCAATGACATCCATAAATATTATCTACATAATGTTAAAATAGCACCCAGGCTACCGAAGACAAACCACCTATTATTATCAGAACCCAAGACGCCGGAAGCATAACTTAAAAGAGAAATATACAAATATTTACAAACTCCTACATGTCGCGATTACTGTTTTATAGGTAAGGTTCCATATACGTCAGTGCCTATTGCCAATAGAAACTTGACACACCAACACACTGTGTACTACCTACTTTAAATAAGCAGACTACGAGGTCTTATTTCGCTTCCTATGAAAAACATCCTTTCTGGTCTCTACCGAGTGTTACCTACGGTTACACAAAATACATCCAAACTAATCAGCAATGCAATCATCCAGCATTTTAGCTTTCACTATCGACTTACTAAAAGATTCTTCCTTGAATCAAGTTTACTTAATAGTTAATACCTTAACGAACCTCTAACTTTGCCATGTTTATTAGATTTAAAGTTGACCGTAATCATTTTCAGAAGTTGAAAGTAAAATTGTGGGGTTAAATCCCGTAAACATTCAATATTACTTTGTACTATAAAGGGCATATAACTCGACTTCACTTCCTATTTACCCATGGTTGAGTTGCCCCATATGCCCCATAGATTGATTCACAAAATGAGTCACTTTCATAATGAACCCGGAAAGTGGAGGTATTTCAGCAAAATTGTAATTCAACTGCAAACATTTTTTACTAGCAATATCGCTCACAGCTTTTCATGAATAAGCTTTTTAAGATACATTGGCACTTTCAAATGTCAAATAACATGGGTGAACATTTAACCTTCAATACCTTTACCAGTCTCAAAATAAATCCATCTATATAACAAGATGCTAAAAAGCCTTTGTCTGGTATTTTTCACATTCGTATCATAAGTGTTTGGGCTGAGTTGACTGATCAGCTCAGACCCCCTCAAATTATCTGGCTCAAATTACTCAGATCACCGACGAGAATACAAAATATGTATTGTGTGTGTGTCTGGGGCGGGGGGGGGGGGGGCGGTATTTCGGCCCCTGTTAATCCCAGTTTCAGTGAAGTCTTGGGATCTGGTGCACAGTAAAGAAAACATCAGAATGAACAGTCTATAAACTCAGACTTCAACTCACTGATAGAATGACTTTGTCTACCAAACTTTAATTACACGAAGCTTATGAGCTTCCACTTCACCAGCAGTGGTATACTTGGGCTCATTGTGCCACTTAAAACCACTAAGTGGGATTCCAAAGGTTTATAATTGCATTCAATTGGGGAGAAGCCCTTGCATTTGTAAAAAATACAACAAAAGCTACTGAAACAAGAGGCCCCAAAGAGCCTTAATCACTCACCGGCCAAAGTGGTTCAAAGAAGTATTTGGGGTCACATTCAGTTAGACATGGTTCATCAACACTACAAAGGAATGAAATCATGAGAGACAAATTTTATGGAACTAGGGACATGGCTTGAACAAACTTAAATTTTACCCCCCTGAGGATGCTGCATACCAAATATCAAAAACATTCATCTGCTGGATCTGAGGAAGATTTTTAAAGAAAATTCCTCATTTTGAACTAAGTTATCATTCGGGCTTCCACAGTGAGCCCAAATATGAACCCAGGGACTTGGCTTGAACAAACTTGAATCTCACCCCCTAAGGATGCTGCATGCCTAATATCAAAACATTTCGACTGCTAAATCTGAAGAAGATTCTTAAAGAAAAATTCCTCAAATTGTCGAAGTTATAATTTGGGCTCCCACAGGGAGCCCAAATATGGACTCAGGGACTTGGCTTTAACAAATTTGAATCTCCCCCCCCCCCCCCCCCCCCCCCAAGGATGCTACACACCACATATCAAAACATTCCGACTGCTGGATCTGAAGAAGAAGATTTTTTAAGAAAATTCCTCATTTCGAACTAAGTTACAATTCAAGCTCCCACAGTGAGCCCAAATATGGACCTAGGGACATGGCTTGAACAAACTTGAATCTCACTCCCCTAAGGATGCTGCATACCAAATATTAAAACATTCTGACTGCTAGATCCGAAGAAAAAGATTTTTAAAGAAAATTCCTCATTTTGAACTAAGTTATCATTCGGACTCCCACAGTGAGCCCAAATAAGGACCTAGGGACATGGCTTGAACAAACTTGAATCTCACCCCCCTAAGGATGCTGCATACCAAATATCAAAACATTCCAACTGCTGGATCTGAAGAAGAAGATTTTTCAAGAAAATACCTCATTTTGAACTAAGTTATAATTCGGGCTACCGCAGTGAGCCCAAATATGAACCTAGGGACTTGGCTTGAACAAACTTGAATCTCACCCCACTAAGCATGCTGCATACCCAATATCAAAAGATTCTGCCTGCTGGATCTTGAGAAGAAGTTTTTAAAAGAAATTTGCTTGAAATGCACTAAGTTCAAATTTGGGCTCCTATACTGAGCCCAAATATGAACCCAGCGGGCCAATTTGAACAAACTTGAATCCGATATACCGCACAATGTTGCATACCAAATATCAAAAGATTCTGCCTGCAGGATCTGGAGAAGAAGATTTTTTAAGAAATTTGCCTGAAATGCACGAAGTTCGAATTCGAGCTTCTATAGTGAGCCCAAATATGAATCCAGGGGGCCGATTTGAACAAACTTGAATCAGATCCACCCCCACAATGTTGCATACCAAATATCAAAAGATTCTGCCTGCTGGATCTGTAGAAGAAGATTTTTTAAGAAATTTGTCTGAAATGCACGAAGTTCAAATTCGGGCTTCTATACTGAGCCCAAATGTGAATCCAGGGGGCCGATTTGCACAAACTTGAATCAGATCCACCCCACAATGTTGTATACCAAATATCAAAAGATTCCGCCTGCTACATCTTGAGAAGAAGATTTTTAAAGAAATTTGCCTGAAATGCACTAAGTTTGAATTCAGGCTCCTATACTGAGCCAAATATGAACCCAGGGGGCCGATTTGTACTAACTTGAATCAGATCCATCCCACAATGTTGCATACCAAATATCAAAAGATTCTGCCTGCTGAATCTGGAGAAGAGGAGTTTTTAAGAAATTTGCTTGAAATGCACGAAGTTCGAATTCGAGCTTCTATAGTGAGCCCAAATATGAATCCAGGGGGCCAATTTGAACAAACTTGAATCAGATCCACCCCACAATGTTGCATACCAAATATCAAAAGATTCCGCCTGCTACATCTTGAGAAGAAGATTTTTAAAGAAATTTGCCTGAAATGCACTAAGTTTGAATTCAGGCTCCTATACTGAGCCCAAATATGAACCCAGTGGGCCGATTTGAACAAACTTGAATCCGATATACCGCACAATGTTGCATACCAAATATCAAAAGATTCTGCCTGCTGGATCTGGAGAAGAAGATTTTTTAAGAAATTTGCCTGAAATACACGAAGTTCGAATTCGAGCTTCTATAGTGAGCCCAAATATGAATCCAGGGGGCCGATTTGAACAAACTTGAATCAGATCCACCCCCACAATGTTGCATACCAAATATCAAAAGATTCTGCCTGCTGGATCTGTAGAAGAAGATTTTTAAAGAAATTTGCCTGAAATGCACGAAGTTCAAATTCGGGCTTCTATACTGAGCCCAAATGTGAATCCAGGGGGCCGATTTGCACAAACTTGAATCAGATCCACCCCACAATGTTGTATACCAAATATCAAAAGATTCCGCCTGCTACATCTTGAGAAGAAGATTTTTAAAGAAATTTGCCTGAAATGCACTAAGTTTGAATTCAGGCTCCTATACTGAGCCCAAATATGAACCCAGGGGGCCGATTTGTACAAACTTGAATCAGATCCATCCCACAATGTTGCATACCAAATATCAAAAGATTCTGCCTGCTGAATCTGGAGAAGAGGAGTTTTTAAGAAATTTGCTTGAAATGCAGGAAGTTCGAATTCGAGCTTCTATAGTGAGCCCAAATATGAATCCAGGGGGCCAATTTGAACAAACTTGAATCAGATCCACCCCACAATGTTGCATACCAAATATCAAAAGATTCCGCCTGCTACATCTTGAGAAGAAGATTTTTAAAGAAATTTGCCTGAAATGCACTAAGTTTGAATTCAGGCTCCTATACTGAGCCCAAATATGAACCCAGTGGGCCGATTTGAACAAACTTGAATCCGATATACCGCACAATGTTGCATACCAAATATCAAAAGATTCTGCCTGCTGGATCTGGAGAAGAAGATTTTTTAAGAAATTTGCCTGAAATACACGAAGTTCGAATTCGAGCTTCTATAGTGAGCCCAAATATGAATCCAGGGGGCCGATTTGAACAAACTTGAATCAGATCCACCCCCACAATGTTGCATACCAAATATCAAAAGATTCTGCCTGCTGGATCTGTAGAAGAAGATTTTTTAAGAAATTTGCCTGAAATGCACGAAGTTCAGATTCGGGCTTCTATACTGAGCCCAAATGTGAATCCAGGGGGCCGATTTGCACAAACTTGAATCAGATCCACCCCACAATGTTGTATACCAAATATCAAAAGATTCCGCCTGCTACATCTTGAGAAGAAGATTTTTAAAGAAATTTGCCTGAAATGCACTAAGTTTGAATTCAGGCTCCTATACTGAGCCCAAATATGAACCCAGGGGGCCGATTTGTACAAACTTGAATCAGATCCACCCCACAATGTTGCATACCAAATATCAAAAGATTCTGCCTGCTGAATCTGGAGAAGAGGAGTTTTTAAGAAATTTGCTTGAAATGCACGAAGTTCGAATTCGAGCTTCTATAGTGAGCCCAAATATGAATCCAGGGGGCCAATTTGAACAAACTTGAATCAGATCCACCCCACAATGTTGCATACCAAATATCAAAAGATTCCGCCTGCTACATCTTGAGAAGAAGATTTTTAAAGAAATTTGCCTGAAATGCACTAAGTTTGAATTCAGGCTCCTATACTGAGCCCAAATATGAACCCAGCGGGCCGATTTGAACAAACTTGAATCCGATATACCGCACAATGTTGCATACCAAATATCAAAAGATTCTGCCTGCTGGATCTGGAGAAGAAGATTTTTTAAGAAATTTGCCTGAAATACACGAAGTTCGAATTCGAGCTTCTATAGTGAGCCCAAATATGAATCCAGGGGGCCGATTTGAACAAACTTGAATCAGACCCACCCCCACAATGTTGCATACCAAATATCAAAAGATTCTGCCTGCTGGATCTGTAGAAGAAGATTTTTTTAAGAAATTTGCCTGAAATGCACTAAGTTCAAATTCGGGCTTCTATACTGAGCCCAAATGTGAATCCAGGGGGCCGATTTGAACAAACTTGAATCAGATCCACCCCACAATGTTGCATACCAAATATCAGAAGATTCCGCCTGCTACACCTTGAGAAGAAGATTTTTAAAGAAATTTGCCTGAAATGCACTAAGTTTGAATTCAGGCTCCTATACTGAGCCCAAATATGAACCCAGGGGGCCGATTTGTACAAACTTGAATCAGATCCACCCCACAATGTTGCATACCAAATATCAAAAGATTCTGCCTTCTGGATCTGGAGAACAAGATTTTTTTTAAAATTTGCCTGAAATGCACTAAGTTCAAATTTTGGCTTCTATACTGAGCCCAAATATAAACCCAGGGGGCCGCTTTGTACAAACTTGAATCAGATTCACCCCACAATGTTGCATACCAAATATCAAAAGATTCTGCCTGCTGGATCTGGAGAAGAAGATTTTTTAAGAAATTTGCCTGAAATGCACTAAGTTCAAATTCGGGCTTCTATAGTGAGCCCAAATATGAACCCAGGGGCCGATTTGAACAAACTTGAATCTGCCCCCCCCCCCCCCCCTCCCAGAGATGATGTATACCAAATAGGAAAGAATTCTGCCTGGTGGATCTGAAGAAGAACATTTTTTTGAATTTTGGAAACAAATTCATGGGTGCTATCAGAGTTATGCCCCTTGTGGTGCCCCCTGTGGGTGCGGCAAGTTTATTTGTACAAGTTTGAATTGACATATGACGGGGAACATGCACACAAAATTTGGTTCAATTTGATCCAGTTATTTGGGAGGAGTAGTCGTTAATGTAAAGTTCACGACGGACGCCAGACGACGACGGACGGCAAGTGATAAGTTAAGCTCCCTTCGGTGAGCTAATTATGCATACCAACACTCGAGCTCTAATTTCCCCATGATTTAAATTCATCTTGAACGTTCAAAGAATGCAGACCTTGTTGAGAAAAGTTACCCATAATGTAGGTAGCTGTAATAACCAGATCCTGGTAGCCTCGCCAATTTGCGCAGAGGGGGTTGATAATCTGCTCTGTGCGAATGCGGCCGAGTTTGATGACCTCCTCTGCGCGAATGAGATCGAATTTCCGATTCCTCGTTTATGAAAAGGTCTAATTCGTTTCGGCGCCATTACCGGGTTATTGTTTTTACTGTTTTATATTTATACAAAAACATGGTCGATTTCGAAATTTCCGTTGACACCTCGCGAGTCTTCAAATGACGGTAATTAAAGGATAAAACATAGTTTGGATCAATAAACTCTGCCCAAATGTAAGGAAATACATGTACTATCGATTGCAGCCGGTAATAAGGGCGAAAGCTTGATATATATTCCTAATTTCGAGTTTTCAGTTCCCATAAAAACTTGACGGGAACTTTTTCTATAGGATTGAATGGGAAGAATCTGAACGTAGAGGGGTAGCCACTACGTTCGGATCGCTGAACTAAGCGTGCATCGTACAGTTATTTGTAGAAATTGATAACTCAGTTGCTTTACTGAACTATTGGCGGGACGTCACAGATTCACACACTCGGAAACTCTTCATTTACTATGGATGGTAACTGTTTTATTTGTATACGTATTTCTGAAGAATAAATCAGTCCACTTTAAATCTGTTATCGTCACCTTTTAGCTGACACTTACCCGCGATTTCAAAGCCTTGTTTCCAGGGGAGCCGGCATAACTCTACCATTTCCCCGAGGTCCCCTGAAGCGAGGGATTGCTACCTCCCATTTCCTGAGTACGGAAAAGGGTGTGACAGGAGGGTACAACGCGTTGGAATTACACTTAGATGCGAAATAGCAGAAGCATTCTACGGTAATAACATGCAAAATAAACACATCAGAGCAAGTAACCAGAGTTCTTTGAAGAATCAGCGTTATCCAAACAATGTAAAAAGATTGACAAATATACAAATGAAATGCAGGAAAGATAATTTTTATTCAATGAATGTTAAATTTGTCTGTATGAGGGAGGTGCCGAATTGTTCTAATCCAAGTGCCGAGTCGTCCAAAGTGAAGTGCCGAATCGTTCAATGCAGGTGCCGAATCGTCCAAACTCAAAAGCCGAATCGCCCAAAAACCCAGGTGCCGATCCGTCCGGCATTCGTGACAACGGGGTTTCAGGGCGGCATGGGAAGTTTCACATCAGCTGAAGCCACTCTGATGAGGCATTATTCGAATCTTTTTAACCAATTACACACATATAAATGTTATAGTTCAGTTCCTGATATTAGAAGGGCATCCGCATGGCATTTTAGGCCTATGCAATAACCAACTCTGGTCGCTTTCTACAAGCAAGTTCTGGCATCATGAAGCTCATTATGTGTAACACTTTCATTAACAGGCAAGATATGAGCAGAAGACAGACGTTTTAGACAGGCAGTTTTATAAACATCCACCCTAATCTAATTTAGGGTTGTCCGATTTCAATCATGTTTTAAAGTGCGACAGTAGGTATTTTCAGAGTGGCCATCGGTGACGGTGGCCTTCGGCAGTGCCGCAGACAGAAAATATGGGCCACGGGGGGGGGGGGGGGGGGGGGGGGGGTCAATTAGATGGTACCACCTGGACCCCCTTGTTTCAAACCCAACTTACCAAGGACCCATGAAAATATCAGTTCTCAGAACTGACCAGGAATGTCGAAGCGGGACGTCTATATTACCGAATTACAGAACGGCATATTGTGGGCGGATCGACCCGGAGCCACGATATATCTAATAACTTATACAGTTCTTGAAAGGAATATATGCTTACTAATGAATTCGGGGGCCCTCCGGTCGATTCACACACACTGGGCATTGAAAAAAGCTCGCAAACTAGCTGTCTCGGGTGGCGCGGCTTCGTCCTCGTGGGCCGCTGGGCCCCGGGGTTACTACCCCGACTCTTCTCCCCCCGCCCTCTCGACGGCCCTGGCCTTCGGTAGTATTTGAAAATGGTATCAGGACAACTCGTACCCTGGACGATTCGTACCCTGGACAATTCGTACCTTTCCTTGGACAACTCGTACCCCACTCTGGACAACTCGTACCCCGCCTCTGGACAACTCGTACCCCGCCTTTGGACAACTCGTACCCTGCCGCTGGACAACTCGTACCCTGACTCCTAAAGGATTCATACCTGGGACTGGAGACTACATGTGGAAAAATAAGGAAGACTATTAATGAAAATCACATTTTTAACATTTATTTTTTCAAGAAATATATTACAAACAAAACAAAGATATAACACACAAGCACAAATGAAACAAAAAACACAAAACTAAAATGCGCTACAAGTTGCGCGACACATGTTTATAAATAACTGAAATGGGGAGTTAATTCCTCTTTTTCTCAATTGTATTTTCTACATCTGAGCTTAATTAATTGTTTATAAATAACTGAAATGCATCTGAGCTTAATCAACTGGGATGAAACGGATCACTTGAAATGAAATTATTTGCCACATTTTCTTACATGCTATCGATCCATTTCATCTCAATTAATTAATAAATTATACTCAGATGCAGATAATTCTATTAGGGAAAATACGAAATACAAAAATGAACATCACTTCAATCAGATTCAGCACCGAAATACGAAATACAAAAATGAATGTTATTAAAAGGCGGAGTTAATTCATGTTTTTCCTGAATTGTATTTTCTGGATCTGAGCTTAATTAACTAAGATGAAATGGATCGAAAGCATGTTAGAAAATATGTAAGAAAATAATTTAAAGTGCTCCACCATCTCAATCAATTATACTTAGATGCAGATAATACAAGTTGGGACGCACAGAGACGATGTGGGATTGAAATGCATTGCGACCCTAATAACTTTATAGCTTTATTTGCTTATAAATCCACAAGAGTCGGGAGCGAGAGCCAATAATCATGGCATGTGCATATTAATTCTCCAGTATATACACAGTTGAATTTTTTTTTTATCTTTTTAATGATATTTGCCGTCTGCTTGTGTTATGATAAGGGTTTTCCTACATCAGTCCGGAGTTTTACAGGCGATTTTTCAATGTGAGTTCACTTTGATAATTAATCAATACAAGCGAATAACAGGGTAGTGTTGTGTAAACACTCTTTCTGTTGGGTTCTGCTTTCAATAAAACAAAACAAACTAGATGGTGCCATTTGTGTGCGAAGCACACTATAGTATATCCCCGCATTTGCACTTTCCTTTTTGGTTAGTGCAGGATACAGACTTGGATAAAAAGGCTTCACGCATGTGTGTGATTTAAAATGATAAAACAGTATTTAATTTCCTTCTGAAGACTCACATGTGAAACTACTTCAATATTTCAAACAAGATACTTCACCCAACATGATGTATAAAGGGTAGTGTTCTGATCACATCATTGTCACATGATTGAAAAACCACTTGGCCCCAAATCAAAATTCCGAAACCTTTATGCACATCTACAGATGCTATCTGAACATGTTAACATGGTTTAAACATTTCGAATTCAATACCCTAAGAGCCTTTGAGCGGACAAAGATTTTCTGTGGATAAAAGTTGTTCCACTGGAACCACATGGAACCAAATTGAAATTCCGAAACCTTAATGCACATCTACAGATGCTATCTGAACATGATAACATGGTTTAAACGTTTCAAATTCATTACCCTAAGAGCCTTTGAGTGGACAAAGATTTTCTAAGGATAAAAGTGGTTCCACTGGAACCACCTGGAACCAAATAAAAATTCTGAAACCTTCATGCACATCTACAGATGCTATCTGAACATGTTAACATGGTTTAAACGTTTCGAATTCAATACCCTAAGAGCCTTTGAGCGGACAAAGATTTTCTGAGGGTAAAAGTGGTTCCTCTGGAACCACTTGGACCCAAATGAAAATTCCAAAACCTTCATGCACATCTACAGATGCTATATGAACATGTTAACATGGTTTAAACGTTTCAAATTCAATACCCTAAGAGCCTTTGAGCGGACAAAGATTTTCTAAGGATAAAAGTGGTTCCACTGGAACCACTTGGACCCAAATGAAAATTCCAAAACCTTCATGCACATCTACAGATGCTATCTGAACATGTTAACATGGTTTAAACATTTCGAATTCAATACCCTAAGAGCCTTTGAGCGGACAAAGATTTTGTAAGGATAAAAGTGGTTCCACTGGAACCACTTGGACCCAAATCAAAATTCCGAAACCTTCATGCACATCTACAGATGCTATCTGAACATGTTAACATGGTTTAAACGTTTCGAATTCAATACCCTAAGAACCTTTGAGCGGACAAAGATTTTCTAAGGATAAAAGTGGTTCCACTGGAATCACCTGGAACCAAATCAAAATTCCGAAACCTTCATGCACATCTACAGATGCTATCTGAACATGTTAACATGGTTTAAATGTTTCGAATTCAATACCCTAAGAGCCTTTGAGCGGACAAAGATTGTCTAAGGATAAAAGTGGTTCCACTGGAACCACTTGGACCCAAATCAAAATTCCAAAACCTTCATGCACATCTACAGATGCTATCTGAACATGTTAACATGGTTTAAATGTTTCAAATTGAATACCCTACGAGCCTTTTAGCGGACAAAGATTTTCTGAGGGTAAAAGTGTTTCCACTGGAACCACTTGGACCCAAATCAAAATTCCAAAACCTTCATGCACATCTACAGATGCTATCTGAACATGTTAACATGGTTTAAATGTTTCAAATTCAATACCCTACGAGCCTTTGAGTCGACAAAGATTTTCTAAGGATAAAAGTGGTTCCACTGGAACCACCTGGAACCAAATCAAAATTCTGAAACCTTCATGCACATCTACAGATGCTATCTGAACATGTTAACATGGTTTAAACGTTTCAAATTCAATACCCTAAGAGCCTTTGAGCGGACAAAGATTTTCTGAGGGTAAAAGTGGTTCCACTGGAACCACTTGGACCCAAATCAAAATTGTGAAACCCTCATGCACATCTACAGATGCTATCTGAACATGTTAACATGGTTTAAACGTTTCGAATTTAATACCCTAAGAGCCTTTGAGCGGACAAAGATTTTCTAAGGATAAAAGTGGTTCCACTGGAACCACTTGGACCCAAATCAAAATTCCAAAACCTTCATGCACATCTACAGATGCTATCTGAACATGTTAACATGGTTTAAACGTTTCGAATTCAATACCCTAAGAACCTTTGAGCGGACAAAGATTTTCTAAGGATAAAAGTGGTTCCACTGGAACCACCTGGAACCAAATCAAAATTCCGAAACCTTCATGCACATCTACAGATGCTCTCTGAACATATTAACCTGGTTCAAACGTTTCGAATTCAATACCCTAAGAGCCTTTGAGCGGACAAAGACTTTCTAAGGATAAAAGTGGTTCCACTGGAACCACTTGGACCCAAATCAAAATTCCAAAACCTTCATGCACATCTACAGATGCTATCTGAACATGTTAACATGGTTTAAACGTTTCAAATTCAATACCCTACGAGCCTTTGTGTGGACAAAGATTTTCTAAGGATAAAAGTGGTTCCACTGGAACCACCTGGAACCAAATAAAAATTCCGAAACCTTCATGCACATCTACAGATGCTATCTGAACATGTTAACATGGTTTAAACGTTTCGAATTCAATACCCTAAGAGCCTTTGAGCGGACAAAGATTTTCTGAGGGTAAAAGTGGTTCCACTGGAACCACTTGGACCCAAATGAAAATTCCAAAACCTTCATGCACATCTACAGATGCTATCTGAACATGTTAACATGGTTTAAACATTTCGAATTCAATACCCTAAGAGCCTCTGAGCGGACAAAGATTTTGTAAGGATAAAAGTGGTTCCACTGGAACCACTTGGACCCAAATCAAAATTCCGAAACCTTCATGCACATCTACAGATGCTATCTGAACATGTTAACATGGTTTAAACATTTCGAATTCAATACCTAAGAACCTTTGAGCGGACAAAGATTTTCTAAGGATAAAAGTGGTTCCACTGGAACCATCTGGAACAAAATCAAAATTCCGAAACCTTCATGCACATCTACAGATGCTATCTGAACATGTTAACATGGTTTAAATGTTTCGAATTCAATACCCTAAGAGCCTTTGAGCGGACAAAGATTTTCTGAGGGTAAAAGTTGTTCCACTGGAACCACTTGGACCCAAATCAAAATTCCGAAACCTTCATGCACATCTACAGATGCTATCTGAACATGTTAACATGGTTTAAAAGTTTCAAATTCAATACCCTAAGAGCCTTTGAGCGGACAAAGATTTTGTAAGGATAAAAGTGGTTCCACTGGAACCACTTGGACCCAAATCAAAATTCCGAAACCTTCATGCACATCTACAGATGCTATCTGAACATGTTAACATGGTTTAAACGTATTGAATTCAATACCCTAAGAACCTTTGAGCGGACAAAGATTTTCTAAGGATAAAAATGGTTCCACTGGAACCACTTGGAACCAAATCAAAATCCCGAAACCTTCATGCACATGTACTGGTGATACCTGAACACATTAGCATAGTTTAAACATTAATGCAAGTGAATGTAACACCGGACGGACGTACGGACGGACGGACGTACGGACGGAGATAACGACAATATCCCCGACGAAAGCGGGGATAACAATGGAACATTGGTCATCCTTTTCGTATGTTTCTTTTTATCTCTTTGATGCTGTCAAACTCATTTGACCACTGGAGGGTCAAGACTCAATTGCACTTTCTGAGATGTTGGACTTATTTTTTGTTGGACTTATTTTTTAAAGATAATTCATGAGACTGTTCGTACCTTTGCACTAGACAAATCGTACCTTCACATTGGACAATTCGTGCCTTTATGCGGGACAATCCGTACCTTTACGGGAGACAATACGTTCCTTCATATTAGGGTACTATTTGTCGGGTACGAGTCCACGGTGTCTTCTCATTTGGTCAAATCTCATTTGGTCAAAACCCAGTTGGTCAAATCTCAATTGGTTAATCCCAGTTGGTCAAATTCCAGTTGGTCAATAACATTTTGAAAATTTTCTGAGATTAAATAAATAGAATAGGAAACAAATCTTAATAACTTTTCATATTTATTAACCCTTTTTCTTTATGTGGTAACTATATTCAAAATTTTTATTAGAAATTTCAGAACATGATAGGTTGGATTGGTTATGTGTCCATATCCAAACCAACAGGGAGTATTTCGATTCAGTTGTCAAAAGTTAGCTCAAGTATCTATATTTTTCTTCCAGGTGTTCTGTAGATATATATATATATTGTTTTAGGGTTGTATAGATGTGATTTTTAATAAAAGATAGTTATATTAGTGTTTTGTTGAGTTTCTTTATCGAATATCAGTGGCGTGTTCCCTATCTTCACGCGGGTCATTTTCGGTGTTTTGTTTTTTGTTTTGTTTACGAGTTCGACCGCTTTTTAAAATTCAAGCTTCTCATTTTAATTTTGGCTATGGATGGTAAGTGTTTCGTGACGTGAGAGATCCAGACCAGCAGGGCAGAGAGGGTTAGTATAGGTGTCCAGGTGGGGGGAGTGGTTGAGGCCAGCACAGGGGGTGCTACTGCTCGTGAGTTACCAACGGACGGCCAGCGGTCGGATGTGTGTAGGCACTGCCATATGGTGTATGTGGATGGGTGTGAGCTGGGGGAGTTGGGGATGTGTGCCATCTGCGTAGAGCTAATGCAGCTGCTAGAGGCATATGTAAAGTTGGAGGAAGAGGTGCAGGTGGTGAGGGGGAAACTGGGGAGGGCAGGAAAGTCTGGTGTCACCCCAGTTAGGGTGGCATTCGATGGGGGATGGAAGGTGGTGGGTAGTAGGAAGCGGACTTTTGACGTGGATAGTGGGTCTTTTGGGAATAGGAAGGTGCGTCGGGTTGAGGGTAGAGGAGAAGTAGGGGCTAGAGTGTCAAATTCCCAGGCTAGTAGTGTGAGTCGGGGGTGGGGGGGGGGGGGGGCGAAAAGGCGTATTCTTTTATAATCGGATAGTGAGGGAGATAGCGATCACCATGTGGAGTCTGTCAGGGCAGAAGTCAGAGGGAAGGTTAGGAAGGTGGTAAACGAGGACAAGGTGGCTTGTAGTGGGAGTGGGCAGAAGGTGAGGTGCAGTGTCCAAAATAGATTCAGTGTGTTAGGTAATTCCGAGAATTCTGAGGAGCAGGTTGGGTCTGAAGAGGTGGAGGTGGAGGTAGGCATGGGGGCTAGTGTGGCGAAGTGCAAGATTGCGAGCCGACCCAGTGGGGACAGAGGTGGTAACAGGGGTAGTAGGACGGGAAAGGACAGGAAGAGGCAGTTGGTGGTTGCAGGGAGTAGTATAGTGCGGGAGTTGGATAGGGTGGTGTGTGGCGACAGTGTCAACAGGACCAAATTGTGCTTTCCGGGGGCTAGGGTGGAGGACCTAAGGGACAGAGTGGGTGGATTAGTAAAGGGGTCAGGCCCAGACCCAGTGGTTGTTGTACACGTGGGGACCAACAACATCAGGGAGAGAAAATCAGTTCAGCTTATTGAGACTTACAAGGACTTAATAACTCAACTGAATGCCAAGAATGCACAGGTAGTGGTTTCGGGGCTTCTCCCAGTACTAGGTGGTGGGGGCGAGCGTAATTCGCGGATCATTGGGATCAACGAGGAATTGGGGGCGTATTGTAAGGAACTTGGGATACCCTTTGTAGACAATTGGGGATCGTTTTGGGGCAGAAATGACCTATATGGAAGGGATGGTCTCCATCTTAGCCCAAGGCCAAGGGGTACAGAGGTTTTAGGAAGAAATATGTTGCAGGTGGTGGAGCCTTTTTTGGTATAGGGAGGGGAGGGGGGGGGGTCAGTGAAGGGGGGAATAATCACAAAATGGGACAAGGGGGATAAGGAAAAGGGATCAAAAATCCAAATCAATAGAAATAGCTTCCCAAGGAAAGCACAGGTACACAAAGTAGGATATACAAACATACAGGGACTAGATAATAATGGGACCAGTAGGCAGAAGCCAATGAACCTTGACACCCTGAAAGTGGGTTATAGCAACATCCAGGGTCTCCACGGCAAAGTAAGTGAAATTGCTACATTGATTGAGGCAGAGGAGTTTGACGTCATGGGCTTAAGTGAAACGTGGGTAAGACACGAGGAACGGGTAGACCACGTAAGGGGGTACGTATGGATAGGTGTAGGGCGAACGGAAGGCCAGAAAAAAGGGGGAGGGGTAGGCATGTACATTAAAGAGGATTTAAAACCATCGCTGATCACAGACCTGGAAAACATCAGCACCCCGGCTGAGGTATCGAAAGAGATTGGATGGGTAAGGATCAGTCTGAAAAACAAAAATATTGCCCTTGGGGTTGTGTATTATGCGGTGGAGGGAAGCAAACCCGAATGGAATGATTCGATATACTCAACACTAAGGTCCAATATCACCGAATTGCAAAACAAGGGGCTCGGTATAATTCTTGATGGGAGACTTTAATGGCCACATCGGTAATGATGAAGAAGGCATAGAGGGTGGGGACAATAAAGTCAACAGGAATGGAAGGAAGCTGTTGAACTTCACAAACGAGCTCGGTCTGAAGATTCTGAACAGGAACGCGAGGTGTAAGGGGAAATGGACCTGGGAGAGGAACGACAGAAAATCAATAATCGACTACATCCTCACAGATATTAATTTATGGAGGGAGGTGATAGGGGTAGAAGTGGATGATGAGGGTAAAATGGAGGTGGATAGTGATCACAACTTGATTACAGTGACGATCAGGGCCAAAACTCTAGTAAAAAGCAAAGGAAGCTCTAAGGAGATTTGGGAACTCAAAAAAGATGCTGACTGGGCGAAGTTCAATGAAAAACTGAAACCAAAGCTTGCAACCGTACCCAAGAGGGGCAGTGTCCAGAAGATGGCCAACGTCATAGTTGCAAGCCTGGTGGAGGCAGGAAAGGAAAGTGTAGGAAAGGTCAGGGTGCCAACACGGGAACTTGGGTACAGAGTGAACGAAGAACTGAAAAGGGCCATAAAGGGAAGAAAAGCTAAATGTGCTGCATACAGGAGAAGTAGAAAACTTAAGGGGGCGGAAAGCAATGAGGCCACAGTTGCTAAGGAAGAATACCACCAAGCACGAAATAAAGTAAATAAGATTAAAGACGATAATCGGAGAGTACGAAATAGCAGTCTTATTAGGACGATAAGAACGACAGGGGGGTCGAGTTCGAACGTATTTTGGAAATGGGTGAATAAACGTAACAAAGGAAGTAACCCACAGAGTATCAAAGTAGTTGGCAGAGTTACAGACGAGCAAGAGCAAGTCGCATCAGAACTAGTCAAGCACTGGGAAAAGGTAAACGATAAGCGATGGGGCATGGGGGGCCCACCAGAGGAGGAGGTGCGAAAGGTGATATAAAAATTAAAGGATGGAAAAGCGGGAGGAGTGGATGAAATTCCTAACGAGTTTATCAAAAAAGGGGGAGAGGAACTCGTGGAAAGCCTAACTGCCCTATTCAATCTAGCCATAGAAAATCAAGAGGTCCCAAAGGAGTGGAGAGAAAGTAAAGTGACATTTATTCACAAAAAGGGGGAAAAAGACGTTTTGGATAACTATCGAGGGATCTCTGTCAGTAGCAACATTGGAAAGGTTTTCTGTAAAGTCCTGTATGGGAGACTAGAGGAGGTGATTGAGGAGAAGGGTTTTTTGGGAGAAATCCAGAATGGCTTCAGGAAGGGAAGGAGAGTTACTGACCATCTTTTCACACTATCCCAAATGATAGAATCCGCGAAAGCAAAAAAGAAAAAGATGTTTATGGCCTTTTTGGATATCAAAAAGGCATACGATAGAGTATGGAGGGAAGGTATGTGGCGCAAGCTGGAGGCTATGGGCTTAGGAGGCGAGTTTGTTGGAATTATGAAAGCATTATATAAAGATGTACAGAGTGAACTTAGCCTGGGAAACATTACAACGAAACGTGTGCCTATGGAGATAGGCCTAAAACAGGGGTGTATCCTTTCGCCGATCCTGTTTGCATTGTATATCAAAGGTTTAGGAGATGAACTCCTGCGTAGCGAGGAGGGGGGTAGCAGTTGGGGACTTGAAGATCCCAGGGCTATTTTTTGCAGACGATATGGTTCTAGTGTCAGAAAGCGAAGAGGGGCTAACGAAAATGCTGGGAATTGTTGGGAAATATGGGAGCAAATGGAGACTCGAACTTAATGAAAGCAAGAGCAAAGTTATACCTGTGGGGCGCAAAGTGGACCCCACTCGAAGGTGGAGAGTGGGTGAGTTCTGCATTCCGGAAGGGAGCAGAAAACTTCTCAGTGTGGGAGAGACAGGTGATTACGAGTATTTGGGGGGTAAATATAAACATTACAGGAAGAGGCATCTACCGGAACCACACAAATAAATTGATTCTGAAGGGGAAGCGAATCCTTAACCAAATGAAACTTATAGGGAGAAACAGTTTCAATAAGGTTTTCGTGGGGAAAACCATTTGGGAAATGGTGGGGCTGCCAAGTATAACATACGGTACGGAAGTGGTACCCCTAAACCAGACGGCCGTAAAGAGCTTGGAAATCCTGCAGAACGATGCAGGTCGATGGATAACGGGGTCGAGTAATGCCGCAGCGCTAGAAGCAATCAGGGGTGAGCTTGGGTGGATGAGGATCGAAGACAGGATAGACCTGTTGAAGCTCGGTTATCTTAATTATTTGGTAAATCTCCCCGACAGCCGATGGTGTAAAGTAATGTTCCTGAGAATTTTCAACTCAAATATCAAAACGGGGTGGATGGTCCAAGTGAGGGAGCTAGTAGAGAACTACTCATTGGAGATCTCGGACCTGGACGTTGGGGCAAACCAGGGTAGAAAAATCGTCAGAGAAAGGGTCATGGAGGATTGTAACCGTAATTGACGAGAGGGGGTCAAATCAAAGAGGTCTTTGGGTGGCCTGCGTGATAAAGAGAAGCCAGGTTTTGAAGAGTACCTTGATGGCACCTTTGGGGGGTCACTGTTGTTCAAGCTGAGGTCGCGATCCCTGGAGCTGAGGGGAAAAATTGGGAAAGACGGTGAAAGGGAGTGCCAGATGTGTAACTTGGATATGGTGGAGACCCTGGAACACTTTCTTCTAGAATGCCCAAAGTATCAGTCTAAAAGAATGAGATTCACTGGGAGCATAATGGGGAAGTGGGATGGGAGAATGAAGGACATGTGGTTAGGGGGGACTCAAAGGAGAGGGTTAATATGCTAATCGGAGAGATTGGGAAGAATGGGACAAGGGATATCATCAGGCAGTTCGTCTCCGAGTGTTGGGAGGAGAGAAGCGTGGGAATAGGGAGGCAGTTGCGAGTACAGGGGTAACCATGGCCTTCTCGTCCGAGAACCGCGACAAATCAGCGGCTGGCCAAAGTGTTATTATATTATTATAGGTAAAAATGAACCAAACTTGTGATCTGTTGATGCAGTTTAGAAGAATAAAAAAAAAAAAAAAAAAAATGGAGAAATATTAATTAATGAATAATCGGAGACAAATGGTCACTAATTAATATTTCTCTGGTTTTATTCATTTTTTGTCTTCCAAAATTTATTTTATGACCCTATAAGAGGGTAATAAGATACAGTTTGGAAGAAAAAAAATGAATATTAAAATTTAAATAATGAGTAATCGGCGACAAATTTCATTTATTTTTTGCATGTTTTGTCTTTCAAAACATATTTAATGATCCTAAAGGGGGTAAATATAGAATAATAGGGACAATTTTCCGTTTTAGGTTTTTGTGAAAATAATGATCAAAAATGAATACTAGAGAAATAATAATTTATGAATAACTGGAGACAAATGGTCACTAAATATTGTTTCCGTTGGTTGAGGTACGAATTAAACGGAAACAACTTTCTCCATGGTCGGGGCCGGCTCATCGGCTGTTTCGCGGTTTGGGTATCAGGGGTGACAACTCGGGTGTTATACTCGATTGGATCATCAAGGGTGATTATCCAAGTTCTGATACGGGTATTTGAATGACGTCAGTTTCATCTTGGGGCGATACGGCGGTTGCCGCAGACATTTTTTTTCTACTACCGACGGGTAGTTTCTTGGCTTTCCTGTTCACATGTATTCTTTATTTTCAGGTTGTTTGATGTTATGACGGTTACCTGTTTCTAGCCATCTGCGATGATGTAGCTGTTTATCACGGGGACTGGATGATCAGTTTCGGGCTGACGAGAAATTAGAATACGTTTTTTGTGTATTCGTTGAGAGAACTGGCGTTTTCTGGTGTAAATGTTTTGAACTGGGCTGACGAGCCTTGATAATACGGAGCGTGGTGTTATCGCAGATTTGATGGTGTACATGTGTATGTTTTAATAAAACGAGCATCTTGCCGTATCGCCAGGTAACCTAACACGATATTGTGTTGTTGTTGAAATTGGTCCGCCGATGGGAGGGCCGGGGTTATGGAGAATTAATATTTTTCTTGTTTTATTCATTTTTTGTCTTCCAAAATTTATTTTATGACCCTATAAGAGGGTAATAAGATGCAGTTTAGAAGCAAAAAATGAAAAAAAAAACTGGAGAAATATTAATTAATGAATAATCGGAGACAAATGGTCACGAATTGAAATTTCTTTAGTTTTATTCATTTTTTGTCTTCCAAAGTTTGGAAGAAAAAATGAATAAAACTGGAGAAATATTAATTAATGAATAATCGGAGACAAATGGTCACTAATTAATATTTCTCTGGTTTTATTCATTTTTTGTCTTCCAAAATTTATTTTATGACCCTATAAGAGGGTAATAAGATGCAGTTTGGAAGAAAAAAATGAATAAAACTGGAGAAATATTAAAATTTAAATAATAATGAGTAATCGGCGACAAATTTCATTTATTTTTTGCATGTTCTGTCTTTCAAAACATATTTAATGATCCTAAAGGGGGTAAATATAGAATAATAGGGACAATTTACCGTTTTAGGTTTTTGTGAAAATAATGATCAAAAATGAATACACAAAACACATCTTTTTTCTACTCAAAGTGAACATAAATATCCAAGAGCTCTTTTACAGAAATCTGACCTTCTGAAAGTTTAGTTTTGACCTTATTCAGTTTTTCATCAACAGCCACATATTTCTTTTTCCTTTTTTTGTGGTGGTTGACCGCAATTTAATTGTGTAATTTTAAGTTTATTCATTCTGCTCTCACTTTTAAAAATGTCTACCAGTTCGTATATGTTTGGATGAGCCTTTCCTACAACTTTATTGAGTTAATTATGCCACCCCTCTACGTGATTATTTGTTCTACAGGATAATTATTATGGTTCCACAATTTCACAGGAAAGGTGGGTGTCTGAAGAATCCAAGTTTTCTCCATATAGTCAATGAATTCATTGATGCCAGAATAAGAATGATGTTTAATTTCCTCTTTTAATTCCTCCCACGAGGTTCTGACATATAAAATTGGAACAAACGCTAACACAATCACTTTTCTGATTGAATCTCTCAAATCAGAATCATCTCTGTATGGACTAGAAAGACCAACACCTTGTATTTTCCTCCATATACTCTGCGAAAAATGGTAATAGCACCTCTTGTGTTTTGCTGACGGAAAACTTATCTTCACTGATGCAATAAGACCTGATTCAAAATCGGACATTATTTCCCTAGGATTAAACTCCTTTCCTATCTGATGTGCTAATTCCTTTAAAAGTAAAAATGTCTGGTTGTAAGTTTCTTTTGATTTTTTGTCCAGCAAACAATAAACTAGTGGAAATCGTTGTCCTTCAATAAATGCGTGCAACGTGAATACTTGACAAAAATACTTGGGCAGGCATAAAACGTTCCGTCCACATATAAAGTGTCTGCTAATCATAGCTCAGAAAATGCATCTACAGCTCCAAATATTAGTATGTTTTTATCCGCACTACTTGTCAGGAGAAAGTTCTCACCTTCTGCCGTTGTCAGCCATTCACCCTCCAAACAAATATCTGATCTTTCTTTTGGCAATGTTGGATACTTTTTATGTCTGTCTGTACAAACTGCTTCTAACAAAATCAAATGTTGGTAACACTGTGGCAATTTCATGTAACCGGGCATTTTGAGAGTTAATGACATCTTCCACAACTTTATCATATATTTTCGGAATAGGTTGTGTCTCAGTTAAAACTCTTTTTCGCATCTCACTCACTGCAGAGTGTATTAAAATCTTTCCAACATCTGGACTGTGATTGTGATAACCCGTCATTGATGTAAGGTTACCATCACTTGTTGTAGCTTTTGCATGACATTTCAGGCCTCTACTTTTTTCACATCTCCAGTATATTTTATCGTTAACTTGACGAATTTGCAAATATTTAAAATGGTCAACAACAAGAGCTTTTTACCTCTAGACGTTAGGATATAGGTAACCTCCTTCTCCATGATGTACCTAAGACTGATATTGAATGAATGACTGATAGTTGTTGATGAATGAATGAATGAAAGGTTTTAGCGCGCCGAAGGCGCGCAGGGACGATGTGGGATTTACAAATCCCTTGCGACCCGGTTAGCCTTATTTTATTTCACTTGGATCTTGGATCACACAGGCCTAGCTTTCCTATTGCCTCAAATGGGGTCTGAAGGGGTATGCCCGCGGTTAGAATTCCCGGCAGTTTGCATTGGAGTGATAGATTGTCAAAGATCAATCCCTCAACTCCATTAAGACTATTAGAGAGTGGGCTCTATTCGGTTCCAGCTTGGCGATGGTAGAGGTTTGAGTCCCACCATGGTGGCGAGCCAGAATATTATGTTGTGCGATGGCAATTTTAAGGGAAAAAGAAAAAAGAAAACCAAACAGCAACGCCGGTTTGGTAGCGGCCCTGGTATATGACCATAGCGGTTACAAAAAAGGAGTGGAGAAAGCTCCAACAGTTTAGTTGAAAAAACCGGGAGTCATCCATCAAGCCTTTTGGGAGATAGGATGCCGTATGTGATTTTGAGGTATCTGGTCCACCCCCCCCCCCCCCACAAAAAAGCCCTTAAAAGGGCTGTTTGCTGGCAAGATTGTTTCAATCCTTGCCTTGGTCTTGTTAGGTTTTCTGCACATCTTTGCTTGAGGATTGTTTCAATCCCTCATAGTTTGTCATTCAGTTTGGTCGTGTGTCTGATGAGATAGAGGAGGTAGAAAAGATAGAGAGCTGGAAATTAGAGCAATTCGGTTTTTAATTTACAACTGTTCCGTCCGTGACGACCAGTGACATGTGGATGGGGAAGCCAGCATTTTTCCCCGAGATTTATATCTCAGGGAGGGGAGACCCGGCAGCAGGTGGAGATTTTCCTCGCTGTTTGCAACTCCCACTGGTAACAGAGGCAAGCTTTCGTGCGTATCGTGTCACTCACGGCCAGTTCTAAATTTAGGTCACAGAATGCCTGGCTCACCCCAGCACGATGATGTAATCTTTAACCCTTTCGATAGACACGCCCCAGATCATTTAGTTTTCCTATTGAGGACGCGATGCGCATTGAGTTCTATTATTAATTCGCTGTCTTGAAGTCTATTTAGAGTTTTGTTTTGAAGATCTTTTAAGCGCATTGCTATAGTGTCTATTTTTGCTATCTCGTGAAGTTGTTTTATCGATGTCCACGTGGGCTTGCGCAGAGCCACGCGCAAGGCATGATTTTGGACCCGTTGTAGTTTTTCAATGTTGGTTTTATTCAGGTCACTTGTTATTATGGCCCCATACTCTAGTACTGGGCGTATATATGATTTGTAAAGATTGAGGAGAATTTCTTTATTGGCTCCCCAATTTTTACCTCTTATCATTTTCAGGAAATTGATGCGTTTAGTGGCTTTGACAGTGACTGAGTTTATGTGATTGTTTAGATTGAGACTGCTATCCAGGTTGAATCCCAGAAACTTTGCCTCATTACTAGCTTCAAGTTTATGGTCGTAAAGCTTAAGCTCAATATTAGGGACAGGCTTTTTCCTTTGTTTTTTATAGAATGTGATTCTTTGTGTTTTCGTGGCATTTAGCTTGATGCGCCACAGAGCGCACCAGTCTTGCAGGTCGCGGATGGTATCCTGCAGGCGGTTTTGTATTATGTTTCCAGACTTACTTACTGGCCGTCCACATTCCTTTGTCGTCTGAGAATTCAACTAGTTCAACATGGTTCTTCCCTAGTTTGTCAATGTCATTCACATATATTATAAATAGAAGCGGGCGGAGGACCGAACCCTATGGAGTGCCCGCTTCGAGTTTTACCTCGGCTGACACTTCGCGGTTGACCCTCACTTTGATTTTTCGATCAGATAAAAATGATGATATGATCCTTAGAATTTTGGTAGGTACCCCATTTTAGCTAGTTTGTATCTCATGCCACTGTGCCAGACAGAGTCAAAAGCTTTTTCTACGTCGAGTAATAGCGCGGTTCCTATTTCATTTTGCCTGAACGCCGTTTTCATATAATCTACCAGTCTATAAACATGCTCGATTCCCTCTCTTTGGCTTCTGTATGCCCTTTGCCTCTTATTGAAAAAGCTGATTGATTCGAGATGGCTGCGGAGTCTAGTCGTGAGAATCCGTTCGAAATTTTTTCCAATACAGCTGAGTAGGCTGATTGGGCGGTAATTAGCTGGATTGCTCAAATCCTTGTCGGGTTTGGGTATCATGACTTCTGTAGCTACTTTTCAACATTTTGGGAAGTATCCACTAGAGAGACAGCAGTTTAGGAGGTTAGTGAGTCTACCGAAAAAAGTATTGGGACATTGTTTCAGGATTTTGTATGAGACCTCGTCCCCCTCCTGGGGAAGAAGAAGACTTACATTTTTTAATTGTGTTAGCCACTTCTTCTTGGCTTATCGGTTCCGTAAGTTCATGGCCATCCCCGTCCTCGGGCGTTTGGCTGAAGTTGGCATCGTTAAACGTTGTCTTGTTGTCTTGAACAAATTTGTTTACTTTTTTTTTGAACTCGTCATCAAACCTATCGCCCTCATGTGGACGATGATATTTCTTAAGGAGCTCAGCAAAGGCGCTAGCCTTCGCCTTGTCATCCAGGACCATAGTTCCATCGCTGATCTTTAGAGCCTTACTGTTGGCGTCTTTATGTTTTTGTCCAGTAAGGGTTTTAAAAGTATCTCAAAACCTTTTAGTCTTCCTGAGTCCATTTAGATTTTCCGTTGCTTTTTCCCATCTCACGCGATTGTCGTTAGTAGTGTATAGGTACCCCTTGAGACCCCGTTTGCCGGAGGACGGTACGAGGACGGTACGGGGTATGACGTAATGAGTGTTACGTCATGTAATTAATGAGTTGCGTCATGTAGTTAATGAGTTATGTCATGTAATTAATGATGTTGCGTCACGTAATTAATGAGTTGCGTCGCGTAATTAATGATGTTGCTTTATATAAAATTATTTTTGACTAATTTGTGTTCATTAGTATACTGGTCATTAAGGTGATTGTGTAATAATAATAATAATAATATAGGTTCGTGTAATAATTATACGTTCGTTTAGCGAAAGCGGGTAAGGAGGTCGGTCGGAATATATTGTATACTTTCCCTAATTGACTAATAATCGACACACCTTTCGTGAAAATATATATTTTGTCCCTGTATTAGAGCTTAACGGGTATATTAGACGCGTATTCGAATATACGTACTTTTCGAACGCACCGGGTGCCAGGTGCCTAGCGCAAGCGGGTGGTAATAAAATTCATTGTATCATTTTAACGACCCGTCATAATCTGTCATAAATATCGCTAAACTCACGCTCCTAATTTAAGTGCTATTGAAATTGGAAGAGACCAACCTGTCGACTTATTAATTTTAATAAATATTCTTTTTGTTCCAAAGTTATAGGGCCATAAAAACCTCATTAAATTCGCCGACCAACACGTGTCCCTTTTTCAGACGCTTAAACAATCCATCCGATCGATTAAATGTGGATAGATCTGCAGAATAGCGATGGAAATATCATTTATGAAATAAAAGTGTAACTAGTCAGTCACAGCTTCGTTTTGTCATTGTGGAAAGAGTATCGTATAGAAAAGTATGGAAATTGAAAGAAATACTTGCAGAATATGTCAAAAGACATTTTCCAGCATGAGACATAGAAATCGACACGAAGCTACAGTGCACGGAGGAGAAGCCGTACATGCCTGTACAGTGTGCCACAAAATGTTCAAAATTAAAGAAGAGTTAACCAGACACCTGAAACCTCACCAAGAAGGGACTTTCCTGTGTCAATTTTGTGGGATGAAATTCAGGAATAACTTCAACAGGAATAGGCACGAGATGGCAAAACACAGTGATTGGGGGGGGGGGGGGGGGGGTATGACGCCACTATTATTCCATTGTGAGAGTTGCTCCAAGTCGTATGCCCGGAAGGAAGACTTACTAAAGCATACCCTGACGTGCGGGTCTTACACGTGCAAAACATGCGGTGAAGAATTCCAACAACTCGTTCACTACGAACGTCATAATGCAATGGCGCATCGAGCAACAAAAAGGAAGAGTTCTACACCCACAGCTCAACCAAGGCCTCGGAAAATACCCCATACACTGACGAGGCGTGCAGACATTGATCCAGAGGAATTTGACGAAACTTTGTTGCTAGAAACCGATGACCCGGAAGTGTTAGATGTGTATCGCCGACAGTGGGGACACATTCGCACCCATTACATCACCGAAAGACCAGTTCAAGATGTGTATAATTTTCGCGAAGATGACATATCAAACCTGGATCTGACGAACATTATATTTTTAAGTCAAGAATGGAAATTCAAAATAAATCTCAGTTTTGGATTTATCCTTCAAAACGTGGAAACGGGCGACCTTCGCTACTGTCACGCCTCTTCAAATAATGCTCGGGCTTTAGATGAACCGCATCTGATCAAAAATAATTCGGACTTTGAGAAATTTGTAAACGCTGTGAAAGATCAAGACTTTCTGGAAACTGTTCGCCAGCAACGACCGTCAACAAAATGGACTGTAGAACGCATTACAAACATTACATTTTATATCAATAAAATACCAGAGCATTCAATCGGAACACCGACGAGTTTGCCAGATTATATTGCGAATAACAGTGCCACTGTCAGTTTGAAATCCTCCTCCAAAACTGGAAGGGCTTACAAGGACAATTTGTGTTTTTTTCGCTGTTTAGCACTTTTTAATGGGGCTAATAGGGATAGCTTGGAAAGAATGACTGAAACGTATTTCTACCAGATTGAAGAGTGTGCATCAAAACAAAAATTTAAAGGCGTAAGACTGAGCGATTTGCCATCGAAGATATTTGTGAAATAAACGTCATGGTGTACGAATTGCAAAAGAAACGGGATAACAAAGAGATTGTAGCTAAGCTCGTACAACGTTCCTTATGTAAATATTCGACAACTATGTGCGTGAATCTGTTTGAAGATCACTTCAGTTTCATCAGCGACATCGCCCTGTATACCAAGTCTTACGCATGTCGGAAATGCGACAAACTTTGGCAAAGTGAAATACAACTTCACCGACACGAAACACATTGAAAGGGAGAAGTCACATACCATTTTGAAGGCGATTCGTTCTACCCTTCAAAATCAATTTTTCAAAAACTCGAAGACGAAGGAATTTGCGTTCCAGAGGAGGATCGTTTTTACCCCTATAGAGCAGCGTTTGACTTCGAGGCCTACTTTGAAAATAACGACTTGCCTGAAAATTCGGAGAAGAGGGAGTGGGAAGCTCGCCATGTCCCGCTAAGCGTATCCGTCTGCAGTAATGTGGAGGGCTACACAGAGCCTAAATGCTTCATAACAGAAGGAGATTCGAAAAAGCTCGTCGAGAAAATGATAACATACTTGGAAAACATTTCTGTGGCTGCTCGGATGAAAATGTCAATAAAACACAGCTCGACATATTCACAGCTCCGGAAGCTTATCGACGCAGCTCTAGAACTAGAACCCAAAACTCAGAATGGGGGAAAACACCCATTAGAAAATTTAATGGAGGAATTTGTTCGCTATAACCAGGAATTGCCTATATTCTCGGATTCAACTCGTCTCGTTATGACGTGAATTTAATCAAGAGAGAATTGATCGGCTATTTATTGGACACTTAGTCGATAGATTTTGCAATAAAAAACAGCAATACTTTTATTTGTGTCAAAACACCCTCATTGAAATTTATGGAAATTATGGGGTTTCTCGCCCCAGGCTTTAGTTACGACAAGTATCTGAAAGCGTATGGTGCGAGTGCAGTTAAAGGATTCTTCCCATATGAGTGGATGACGAACTTGGCAAAGTTAAACATTGACCATCTACCCGCCCATGAAGACTTATTCAGCAAACTGAAAAACAAAAACATTTCGGAGGAGGAGTACCGCTATAGTCAAAATATTTGGAAAGAACACGGAATGACAACGTTCAGAGATTTCACTGTGTGGTATAATAATTTGGATGTCAAACCATTTCTAGAAGCAGTGGATAAACAGTTCGCTTTTTACCAAGAACGAAATATTGACATGTTTAAAGATGCAGTTTCCGTTCCAGGCCTCACACTGAAATATTTGTTTTCGACCGTTGACGAAAATGTGTTCTTCACGCTATTTAACAAATCTAACAGCGACCTCTACCATCTCATCAAAAATAACATTGTTGGCGGTCCGAGTCTTGTGTTTAACCGTTACCAGGAGAAAGACTTTACCAGCATTCGCCTTAACTCTTATGGGTCAAATTCAAAAATGTGTAGGGCCGTGATTGGCTATGACCCGATTGCCCTATACCTTCACTCAATCTCTAAGCCCATGCCAACTGGCCCATTTATTCGCCGTAATTCGGAACATAATTTCAAGCCTGTAAAATCAAACATTTACGGACGGAATAGTTAGAGTTCATGGCGCATAGCCGGGGAATTAAAATCCAACACCAATTCAATGGAAAAGAAAAACGATTAGGAAGGCGTCGCCTTCCGGTTGATGGTTGGCACAGCGATAGTTCGACAGTTTTTCAGTTTGCCGGATGTTTTTTTCACGGTCACCGGTGCGACATCAATCGGAGTAAGGACGGCGAGTTTATCAGCATAAATGAAAAAAATGGTAAACTAATGAAGGACCTTTACAGAGAAACTCTCGAAATATCAGACTACTTTCGAAAAACACTCAAATTAAATGTCATAGAAATTTGGGAATGTGCGTGGTTAAAACAGAAAAAACCAGACCCCGAGGTAAAACGATTCATGCAATCTTTACCTAAGTTTGACATTAAGGGTAAAATGACTCAGCCGGTGGTGTTATAAATGAAATAAGAAACGGTAATTTATTTGGGATGGTTGAGTGTGACATTTACGTTCCGGACAATTTAAAACCACATTTTGAAGAGATGCCACCGATCTTCAAAAATGTAAATATTTCTAGAAATGACATCGGAGAGCACATCGCCACATGAAAACTTATGCCTTGGAGCACGATGTTATGAACCAGCCAAGACGGAGTTTGATCGGCAGTTATTTCGGAAAAAAAATTCTCTTAGCAACACCTCTTTTGAGGTGGTATCTCGAACACGGACTCGTCGTTGATACAGTTTATCAAATCATTCAATATGAACCCAAAAACTGCTTCAAAAAATTTTCGGATTTAGTGTCAGATGCGCGACGTGCCGGCGATATGGATCCCAACAAGGCTATAGTTGCTGAAACTAGGAAGCTTGTGGGTAATTCTGCTTATGGGAAGGTGTCCATGAACAAAGAGAAACAACGCGGCGTAAAATACTGCAAGGGCTCAACAGTTGTAAAAGAAATCAATGACATGTCATTTCGAGCTTTAAACTACCTCGAGGAAGATCTGTACGAAGTAGAAAAGAACAAAAAAAACATAAAAATAGACCTCCCACTTCATATTGGCTTTTTCGTTTACCAGTACGCTAACATGAGAATGCTGGAATTTTATTATGACTTTCTGGACGTATTTTTGGACAGAAAAGACTTTGCGTATGTTACCATGGACACTGATTCAGCATACTTGGCAATTTCTGCTCCGGAAATCGAAGATCTCGTCACCCCCGAAAAGAAATCAGAGTTTTATAACTGCTGGAACAACTGGCTTCCAGCCGAAGCTTGCGACATTCACCAGTCATCCTTTATTTCATCCAAACTCAATGGTCGCGAATGGGTGGCAGAAAATTGCTGCAAAGCCAAGAAAGTCTACGACAAAAACCGATCGTCGGTTTTTAAAATCAGTTTTTACACAATTGAAATCCGATATGAAGCGATAAAATTAATTTTTTTTTTTTTTTTTTTTTTTTTTTTCACATCGAGATTACATTAAACGATATATACTTTTACAAATTCAGAAACAGTTTTCCGACATACAGGGCAAAATGTCAGTTCTCTACAACATTTATCACAGCAACATAGGTGGTTGCATGGACGAATTAAAATACATGTTTGTGAATCCAAACACACACAACACTTCAATGAAGTATTTTCTTCGCAAAGATTTATGCCCCCTTCTTCCTTTTCTGTTTTATTTTCCTCTTCTTCTTCTTGGAGAGGTGGAATGTGATCCAGAAATGAGCAAAAGGGACTGAATTTTTTGTGCTCTCCGAAAATATTGTCACTTTTTTCCCATCTATGGATTTTTACACCGCAGTGAAAACGTTGGGTTTTATCGTCTGTCCCCAGATAGAAAAAGCCACATCTTGCTAGTTCTCTCGGCAATTTACAACACTCCCGCGGCAACATGGAATCGAATGTCTTTTGTCTGTGTTCTTCTAAAGCGTATTTCGAGTAAAGCGGCGGAAGGTTAATCACACCGTCACGCAAAATATTTTCCAGTTCAGCTTCTAAAAGATGCCGGAATTCAGTTTCGAATGAGACACTCGGTGTTGGAGGTTCTGATATAAACGGACTCGGAAAGTCGTCAAAACCTTCCCTTCTGTTTCCTGTTCTTTGATTTCTTCTTGTTGACCCCATGACTCAAGTATAAATGACGATTATGTATAAAGTCCTCCACAAAAATATCATTTTCGTATAAATTATCCGTGAATGCGCTAATTAATGTCATCATGTTTACACCTCGACTTTGATTTAACAAGTAATACAAGCAATAATGTCCACACTTGGGTAGTCCCCCTTAAATGCTCCTCGAATTGATTCGCCACTTGTTAGAATGTTTATTCAGGAATTGTTTGAATGTCTTATGCATCGGCGCTAGTCCATAAGAGTAAAAAAACTCAGCTGTTTCATCTCCGACATAAAATGCTACCCAATGCTGACCTGCTCTGTAGCTGGGGTCGGTATTAGCTATAAACATAACCGGCCTATGTGTTGGTGGAGCTCTCGGTAGGCGGTTCCTGGCAAAAACACCCAGGCTCAAATGTTTGAGATATCTGTCAGAGTTCATTACAGTCTGCAATTCGATCGTATTCATGTTGTATAATCGAAAATAATCTGTCTACTCTTGTCGATTTCGATAATGTTTTGAAATTCGGCATAAACGACTACGTTCACAGTAATCGGTAGAGGGTCATCGAAATGTATTTCTAATCTCAAATTTCCTCGCTTTACCAGCTGAAAATGTTCACCATGAGATAAATCTGGTGAAAGGTCGAATGCGAACAGCGTGGAAGCCTTTGTGTATTCGAGTCGGTTAATGTGGTTCCCAGTGTCCTCAAATATTTTAGAAGTAGCTTGAAACAAATTTCTGTAACTCCGAGCGATCTCTCCGACTTCAAAACGAGGTTGTAATGGTTTGGAAGGAATTTGTTGTCCTTCTATATACACGGCAGCGAAGTTGGTGTTAAAATGTTTAAAATGGAATGGATTTTTAGAAAAAGTCCCGTTGAAGGCGTCGTTGTCCACCAAGCCCACTATAAGTCTTTTCGGAAGCTGGCCTAAAAATAAATTTTCCTGCGTCAAAGTAAAGTTCCCTTTCGGCACAGAAAACACTTTCGTTTGGACTCTATTTATTGGATATTTCGCAGTGCCCTTTTCTAAAGCTTTTATGTGAGCCAAATGTACTGAAGGGTTTAGACGTTCTTTCCTTATAAACAGAGAAACTTCATTTATTTTCATTTTATAATTTGGGGTACCACCAATCAATGCGAAAGCGTCCTTTGACCTATTCATTTTTAGGTGCACATTGACCCCATTTAGAAGGTAGCGTTCTTGATTACACAAATCGACGTGTAAACGACCAGTCATATCTACGATTCGACTCCCCTTTACGAAATTCTTTCTGGTAGTAAATACGTTATTCTCAGCTAAATTGTCAAAATGCCCAGCAGTGTCTTTGTACCACAATGAGGAGGTTAGCTGAGACTTTTTAGCGGAGGGACCGTAACTCAGTAAGGTTTCCAGGTAAGCCCTGTAAGGGTAAGTATTGCTCGATGTGGAAATAAGTTTTTCGTTAAGACTAATTTCAACCTGACTAAAAATGGAGTGCAGCCATAAATTAACTGGCCCCACATTATCATCATCTGTAAGTTCAGATCCGTCGGTTTTTAATATTTTAGCCTTCACGTGCAGGTAGCTCTGAGCTAAATTTAAATAATCGTCCCCACTTCCAGATACATAAAATTCTATCAGTCCGCTGTTACCGATTGTTGCCAAAGGTCGATATTCAATCCATTGTCCAAAGTCGACACTCGTTTGAGTCGGGGGAATTGAAAATAAATCCAGTTCGCTGTTTACACATTCAGAAGATTGTGAGTTAATCAGAGACATTTCCAAACACGTCTGTCTTACCCTTGCGCTTTCGTTTTTTAGATGTGGCGGATTTTTTCGCGGCTCGACCTTTTATACCCCGCGTTCGTTTTGAAGGGGGGCGTTCGATCATTTGACCAGGGGGGTGTTCAGAAATGCCTTGGACGAGAGCTTCTTTAAATCGCCTCAATCCTGCCTTCTTAACATTTTCTCCGGAAGCCACATCGTGAACAAAATCGTTACTTTTTTTCAGTAGTTGTTTTCCGAGATTTTTGGCCAGTGGGAATACCGCGTATTTTAGGGCTCCAAATAGGCCCCGAGTCCATACCCTCTTTGAATTTGGGCTCCGGTAAATACTGGTCTTCCAGAACCGACTTGATTAAGATAGTAATCTTCGAATAACTTAGTGTTGCAGCAGTACGTCATGATTCAAAATGAAGTGTCGCGGTCAATTTTCCTGGTTCAAATGGCACAGGTTTACCA
Organism: Pictodentalium vernedei; assembly: GCA_031216915.1. Taxonomy (NCBI): domain Eukaryota; kingdom Metazoa; phylum Mollusca; class Scaphopoda; order Dentaliida; family Dentaliidae; genus Pictodentalium; species Pictodentalium vernedei. The sequence continues at coordinate 125,893,595 of CM062297.1, forward strand.
GTGTCATCTCTCAAATATATTTCCACAGTATTGAAATGTTTTTGAGAAAGGGGGAGGTAATACACATTTTCAAAGGTTCTGGTTATAGTCTCGCCGTAGGAACCATTGATTGGGACTATTCGTAATAGAGGGACCCTAACATCTCCAGCAATCTGATCTCTTACCAGATCGCAATATACGTATAAGGAATAAAAACCCCGATTTACATCGGCCACTCTATCAGCACTAAACCACCCTTGGTGGAATATATTTTTATCAAATCCAAAAATATTTTGAAGGGACTAGCTCAGTTCAATGCTTGCACCATATTTTACAAAAAGGGTAAGTTTTTTAGATATAGTGTCGAATTCGAATGATAAACAGTCTGGCCTAAGAAGAAGCTTCTCTTTTCCCCTTTCTAGCTCGGTGATGATTTGAGAGGGGCTCGTATATCTTCCGGGTTTTATGCCGATCGTGTGCTCCCTATCTTTATATTTGACATTTATAAAGGCTTCAAATTCTTTCACGTTGAACCAGGTATTGGGATACTGAATTTCAGTTAATCCCACCTTCCAATCACCCTCGAGCGTTATCGGTTGAGATAACTGAGTTCGAAAAGAAGTTAGCGTATTGTCAGGGAAAATGTCCATTGAGCTGTTACTGGGTAAATGTAAATAAAACATTATCGTTTTTTAATAGTCGGGTTGGGGAGTAAATATCCTATAGCGCTACCCAATAAAGCTGTCCACAGTTGCGGGTTGTTTGCCTCCAAACTTAAATTAACAATACTGGTAATGATGATTATGTACAGAATAATGACCTGTACAAAATAAGTTATTTCGCTTTTCGGAAATTTACTACCGCACAAAGTCCGGGATGTGTTACTGTTGGTGCCATCCATATTAATGACAACAGTACGCGTAACACACGCTCTTTTATCGAATAATCTGACCTGGTTTGATCCAAGAGTTGAATGCTTTCGAGTAACCAGACCATTTTACAAGCAGCTCTTTAGATTTTCCCTTTCCACGCGTTTTAATTACACTTTCTATCCTATAGGTGTTTTTTTCTCCTACGCGCTGCAGCTCTTGAGCGTAAAACGACCCCTCCAACAATTCCCCATTATCGTCTCTTACCGTGTACGTGACTGGATACCCCTGCCTTATTTCTGCTATAGTAAACAGCTCTTCTGTCCAATTGGGTAAATAACCCTTCTCAAAAGTTTGTTTAACCTTAGAAATCCTAACTCGATCCCCAAGCTTGTAACGTTGTCTCGGCTCAGTCGAGTCTCCATAAAGTCTTTGCCATATGTGTTCCTGATCGCTGAAGGTAACAGAAGCTGGTGCCATTCCAATACTTTGGTGGTAAGTGTTATTATATGAGTCGATCAAGGCCTCTGTCTGGAAAGTTAATGTGTTGTTTTTGGTAAAATATTTCCACATTTTGGTTTTGAAAGTTCTGTTAAATCGTTCCACAACAGAGCATTTCGTCTCGACATTATATGTGGTGAAAAACTCTACGTTATTCTTCTTCAAAAACTTTTTAAAGTGGACATTTTTGAATTCTCTCCCCTGATCTGTTTGTAATTTCAGCGGCTTACGCCCTCGAGAAAAAATTTCGCTGAATGCTGAAACAATGCAAGTACCGGTTTTGTTTTTTAAAGGGATCACCCACGCGTATTTTGAGAAAACATCGATACAAGTCAAAAGGAACTTAATCCCGTTATTTTGTTTACTTATGCCACTTACATCTGCTAAATCCGATTGCCGTAAACTGTCGATTCCACTGACTAAGGTCTTTTTTCTAACAAAATTACGACGAACTGGTTTATGTAGGGTATACGTATCCTGATTACTTAACCATTTCACTACTTGTTTAGTTTTCTTTTTGGACATGCGCCGGAGGGCAGAAACACTGCCGAAACTGCCGGGCGCTGATGGTGTGTAATACAGCTCTTCCAAACTCATACTGTTCAAGACGCGCATTCGTGTATTGTTTTTAAAGGGGAAGCCAGTTGGGAACACGTGAGTCGGCGCGACTCCTGGTCGGTTTCGGAGGTTGAACAGGCTTTTTAGGAGCCCGAATATAACCCCAACGTTCTTTGTTTCCAATCAACTCTTGTGGAATGTTCGCTTCTCGGAGTGCCTCACTTAAAACTCTCCAGCCTTCGGGTTCAAACTTTTTGCGCTGCCTCAATAAATCATTGACAAGGTCTGTGATATTCGAGCCATCCACAGTCTGATCTTTATAAGTTATACGCCCAGTATCGTCCCAGTTCAAGTTTGGAATAGACTTTAGGCGGTCTAATAATAAACTAGCTTTCCGTTGCATAGTCGCAGGTACAGAGTCTATTATGCTTTTGTCATTGCTTCTGGTGGGCTCAGCCTTTTCTGCTTTGATTTTTACAGTAGGGGGCTCAATTGATTTTTCGTAAAATGTCAAATAGCGCTGTAAGACTTGATTGTATTTTGTTACTTTTTCGATCTCGCTTAAATTGGACTGATTTAATATTTCCGCGAGTTCTCTGTCCAAGGAAGAAACTGCAGTATCATTCGGTCTTTTGTTGACACGATCTAGCATTCGAGGATCTATTAAAATCATTTTCTTAGCGTGTTCCATTTCTTATCCGAGTAATCCTTGTGTTAACACTTTTAGGACAGGTCCGATTAATGAGCCTAAAAATCCTCCAGATTGAATGATCTGACGTCTGACTTTATCCGATGTGTTTGTTTTCGCCAATTTTCGAACTTTGGATTTGTAAGCACGTAACTTAAACAAATGGTATCTAGAAATTGGTACGTTACCGGCTACAATATTTTTAGCGCATTCACAAATTGACAAAATTAGATCCCTGTCACCCTGGTGAACAATTCGTTTCAAAGTAGAAGGATTGGCACGGCTTAGAACTTTAAGAGTTCCGATGTTGCGTCTCACGCGGGCAGACATCGTTATGACGGGAATATGAAAAGTCGTGTCCTTTTATATCCTCGAGATGTAGACAGTTTGATTTTCTCCAGGAAAAATGCAAGATCTAAGTCTTAACCCTTCGTCGGTTTGTTGTCTCAGGTCAACAAGTAAATAACCATATGGTATAGATGTGGCATCTTCAAAGACCTCCCGTAAAAATTTACCCCTCCCGGGGTACATTTGATTAGCTAGGTGAGAAATCTGTGATCGATCCCTCGGGTTTTTAAATAGAATTAAATAGTGACAGTTTAAAGATATGGTACGGTGAAATTTATTTTTATCAAATACATTTTGAACGATGTAAACAACGCTCAGATTTTGATGGTGGGATTTCTAGGTAAACAAATGGGCTACACGCTCATCAGCCTGTAGCATCAAGTTATCCAGAATAACAAGGGCATTGGGCTCGATGTCGTGTGGAATACCTTCAACAAACTCAACCCCAGAAAGTGTGTCGTATAATGGCTGCCATTCCCCATAATACCAGATGATGGGGGATTGGGTATATCATAGCCTCTAAATTATAAATAAAGTTGCGGATAAAAGTCGATTTACCGCAAGAAGTCGGACTTGCCAAAACGCATGTACAGGGGTGTCGCCATCTCTGATCCATATCGAAAGTAAAATGACTACCTAGGGGTTGTTATGCTCTTTATATACCGCAAATGCTAAATTATAATAATGAAGTGGGTTAGCAGTGTGGTGTTAGATTTTAAAGGGGGTGGGGGTCACCGAGTATTGTGTTTGTGTGATAAAGAAATCTCTTTTTAATAATTTCGCTGGCCCTGAAAAGAGCCGTTTTTCATGTCGTGATCCGTATTTGCTTTCTTTTTTTCTTCACCATGTCGTGGAAATATTTTCTACAACCATTTTCTCTACCGTTTCTCTGTCGAAATTGTCGATACTGATATACTCGTGTGGCATCACAGCGGGTACCATATTACTTACGTTGGCAGCCCAAACGTCTTGCAGTTCAGCTCGATCAATCTTCTCCATCACAGCGAGGAAGCATCTATCGACCTTTTCTTCAGGACCAGCCATTAAACATAGATCGTGATGGGTTTGACCTCCATGATTCACAGTGCAACCATAGCACAGTTCACTAACCACGTCATCTAAATGTTTCTGTATTATAATTGCGTAAGCTCGATTCAGTTCTGTTTGGATACGTCTTCTTCTGAGTTCGGCCGTCGGATTCTTTTTCCCTTGATTTGAGAATGTCGGAAATTCCCGTTTTCTTTTTCTCAACAAGTCACCCTCTTCGCTGGCGATTCTTCTGTCGATTTCTGTAATGCTTCTCTTCAGGTCAGTCCACTCGCTTACGTCCAAAGCGATTCCAGTTTTAGTTGGTGTCGAAGAGTCTTCGGTGTATCTTCTTACATGCACCTTTATTTTACCCTGAAATGGTGTCACGTTGATAAAAGTATTTCTTGAACTGATCGGAACTTTATTGCAGCTCGTCATGTCTAACGTTTCAATGAAGTGACCAGCCGATTCATCTAGCAGAACTTAAAAGAAAAACTGAAGCCACGCCCCGTTTTAAAATCGACTGACGATTGATTTTTTGAGAACCAGTCAGCGCGCTGGTATCGGACTGGTAAAAAATCGATGAATCCGTAAATTTGAATCTCAAAGTCTGAAAAAGGGACACGTGTTGGCCGGCGAATTTAATGAGGTTTTTATGGCCCTATAACTTTGGAACAAAAAGAATATTTATTAAAATTAATAAGTCGACAGGTTGGTCTTTTCCAATTTCAATAGCACTTAAATTAGGAGCGTGAGTTTAGCGATATTTAGGACAGATTATGACGGGTCGTTAAAATGATACAATGAATTTTATTACCACCCACTTGCCTAGGCACCTGGCACCCGGCGCGTTCGAAAAGTACGTATATTCGAATACGCGTCTAATATACCCGTTAAGCTCTAATACAGGGACAAAATATATTTTTTCACGAAAGGTGTGTCGATTATTAGTCAATTAGGGAAAGTATACAATATATTCCGACCGACCTCCTTACCCGCTTTCGCTAAACGAACGTATAATTATTACACGAACCTATATTATTATTATTATTATTACACAATCACCTTAATGACCAGTATACTAATGAACACAAATTAGTCAAAAATAATATTATATGAAGCAACATCATTAATTACGCGACGCAACTCATTAATTACGTGATGCAACATCATTAATTACATGACATAACTCATTAACTACATGACGCAACTCATTAATTACATGACGTAATACTCATTACGTCATACCCCGTACCGTCCTCGTACCGTCCTCTGGCAATTAGGGAAAGTATACAACATATTCCGACCGACCTCCTTACCCGCTTTCGCTAAACGAACGTATAATTATTACACGAACCTATATTATTATTATTATTATTACACAATCACCTTAATGACCAGTATACTAATGAACACAAATTAGTCAAAATTAATATTATATAAAGCAACATCATTAATTACGCGACGCAACTCATTAATTACGTGACGCAACATCATTAATTACATGACATAACTCATTAACTACATGACGCAACTCATTAATTACATGACGTAACACTCATTACGTCATACCCCGTACCGTCCTCGTACCGTTCTCCGGCAAACGGGGTCTCAAGGGGTACCTATACACTACTGTCGTTTGCTATTGCTTTTTTAACTTCGCCGTGGAGGCGATTATACACGGCTTTAAGTTCGACCTTTTTAGTTGGAAGTTTTTCTGATTTGTATGCACGGAAGGCCTTTCTTTTTTGTTTTATTATTTGGAGTGTGGTTTCAGTTATTCTGTTGGCCCGCGGTTTAACTGTCTGTTTGGGACAAATCTCATCAAGAGTGTTGTTAATGACTTCACTGAGATTGGTGCATGCTTGCTCGAGCTCGCAGGTATTCATTGGGTCGTTTTTGTTTATTTTAACGTGAATTATTTTTCTGAAGAGGTCCCAGTCAATTTTGGATAGATTCCTCCTCCTCGTTGTGGGGTTTCTTGCGGGTCCCCTGCAACCGTGTAATGTAGCATGAACAGGCAGGTGGTCGCTACCTAAATCATCATCCCCCACAAATATGTCTTGCATTTGATTAGTTAGTGATTTACTGGTTATAATTAGGTCAAGGATGTCGGATTGGTGGAGGGTGTTGTTACTGACGTGAGTAATGTCATGGTCGTTATTTAATACAAAAAGATCAAATTGTTCGATGATATTGAAGCGAGCGTCGCCATTGGCCTCCGTTTTATTGCATCCAAAAACCTGATGTTTGGCATTGAAATCACCTAAGACAATACAGTGTTTGTGACTTTTCACAAAGCATTCAAAGACTTTGCTGTCAACTGTTTTTTTGGTTCATTATAATATGAGATTACGGCAACTTTTTATGATCTAGTTCAATCTCAGCGGCAATCACCTCGCGTTGAGATGATCGCTTGATATCGTTTTATATTTTAAGTCCTGCCTTATGAGGAGAGCGACTCTGCCTCCACGTTGTGTGGGACGGTCTGGTCTAATGATGTTGAATCCACTTAGCAAAAATGTCTTACTTGGCTTTAACCATGTTTCGCTGATACCAATTACATCTACGTTTGTGAAGTAATCGGACATCTGTGAGCTTTTGCAGTTAACGCTTCGAGCGTTCCACTGAATTATTTTCAACTTATCCATAAGTGTTCAGTACCTGACGTAATTTTACTAGTTAACGTGTTGTGGGTGTGATTTATATTTTATTTATGGCGGCTTCTATTAGCGAGGAAGAGATTTGAGTTCAATATAATTTGGATGCTGTTTTCCCAACTTCTTTACATATGTCGGAAAGACTGACGTCGAAGTGTTTGTTCATTATATTAAAAATTGAACCAGCCATTAGGCTGCACATCGAATGTGGAGAGGTTGAGTTTCCTACGCTGTTGACATTAATATCTTTGAGTTCTATGTCGGATTTAACTTTTTTGTAGTGGGGACACCCCCGATAATTGCTTGGGTGTTGCCCGTTACAATTTGGGCATTTCAGTGTTGAAACCTTGCACGACTTTGTTATATGTTTTTCGCCGCATTTCATGCAACGCAACTCTCCTTTGCATCTGTTCGACATATGGCCAGATTTCTGGCATTTATGACATTGTGTGGGCTGAGGCAAAACACGATACTCCTCAGTCTCATATTTTTGTCCGTTTATACAAACACCTTTGTTAATAAAGTTAAGTTTTATGGCTCTATTGGGGCATTTTACTTTAATTTTCCACGTAGGGTTGCCTGTAGTCTTAGATATTAGTCTCCCCCACGAGTATCCCGACAGGGCTTCATCAATATCCCCATCATTGATCTTTGTGGGAACCCTTGTGACGACTACGGAAGGGTTTTGCAGCGGTTGATGTGGTTGTTTATTCGTCTGGTGTTTGGCCGTATTATCCTTTTGAGGTTGTTTAGAAAGGGCTCCTACCTTGTCGGCAAATGATACACCACCGTCAGTGGTGAATGTTGGCGTCGCCGGTATCGTTTCCGTTGCGTTACTGTCTGCCGATTTCCCATCACTGTCAATCTCCGCACTGGTTGTTACTACTGTAACATCCATGGTGTCCGAGGTCTCAACGACAACAACACCCGGGTTATCGGTGTGTGTCGACGCTTTCCGGGTTTTCTTAGCCACCGTTTCTATTTCCATGGACTCACCATTTTCCTGGAAGTCTGTATCCAATTTCCTTTCCGGGCGCGGCGTAATCTGATTGACCACATCACAGGTGGGAACAGTAGTTGCCTCTTGCTCTATGAGCGAACGCAACCAGTTGTCTTGACTGGTGGTAACGAGTTCCGAGCCCTGATTTGGTGGTACCTCCAAAGAGATGGCGTGCACAGGTCTCCCCATCTCAGCGGTATTATCTATAAAGGGCGAAACAGGTGTCGGATTAGTTTTGCCCACCATCCCCTTGCTAGGATTAGTTTTCGAAAACTGCTGAATTGTATCAACTGGTTTAGAAACACTAGCTATATCCGTAACTGTGTTCGTTTTAGGGCCCAACGAGTTGGACTCCACACCCTTGCCCTTTTGTTTAGAGTTTCCGTTGCTGGGGCACGAACCCAAACCTGAATTATTTCTTTCTTTTCCCTTTTTTCCAGATGCCGACTTATTTTCCTTTTTTGATTCCGTCGAAGCTTTTATTAATTCCATTTTTTCTTTCTCGAACTGTTATTTTTTAGCCCTAAGATCCGAGCGCAAACCCTCTAGAGTGTCGTTCAATCTGGCTATCTCTTTTTGAAATCCAGATATCATCGATATTAAATCCATTCCCGAAGTGGGTTCAGTGGTGGAGTTAGTTGCCATGTCACTCTGTTCAGTTATCAGTTATTATCTAAGTTATCAGCAAATTATTGGTAAAATATTTCGTTAAAGTATATTTAGTTTTAACAGAGAAAAGCAGACAGAAAATAGATAGAGTTAACGATAAACACTAACAAAATTACACTAGAGTGCACAGAAGTGGTACAGAGAACAATAGGCTTTTGTTAATATCCAAGCTGTGAGATGTGTTCAGTCAGGAGCTTTCACAGACACGTCCGATCAGTATGACTGATAGTTGAAGAGAAACTGAAGAGATATTTTGATTTAGATTTCTTTTGAAGTATGTCATCAAAGAATTTCAAAGATTCTTTAAAAAATAACTAAAAAAAACTTTCTATTCTACCCACTCTGACAGCTTTTCTACACAGCTTGGGTTTCTAAATCCGTATAAACTGAAGAAGATATTCTTGTTAAAACAGCCAAACCTCTCAGGAAACAGTAGACTAATATTATAAAAAACACTGACAGTAATGATCATTAAGGCAGAAAAGAGCCAAACCTCTCAGTATACAGTAGACCATTGTTATAAAAACATTGACAGTAATGGTCATTATAGCTGACCTGTGACCTAAATACGGCATCCTATCTCCCAGAAGGCTTGATGGATGACTCCCGGTTTTTTTCAAACTAAACTGTTGGAGCTTTCTCCATTCCTTTTTTGTAACCGCTATGGTCATATACCGGGGCCGCTACCAAACCGGCGTTGCTGTTTGGTTTTCTTTTTTCCTTTTCCCTTTTCCCATAAAATTGCCATCGCACAACATTATATTCTGGCTCGCCACCATGGTGGGACTCAAACCTCTACCATCGCCAAGCTGGAACCGAATAAAGCCCACTCTCCAATAGTCTTAATGGCGTTGAGGGTTTGGTCTTTGACAATCTATCACTCCAATGCAAACTGCCAGGAATTCTAACCGCGTGCATACCCCTTCAGACCCCATTTGAGGCAATAGGAAAGCTAGGCCTGTGCGATCCAAGATCCAAGTGAAATAAAATAAGGCTAACCGGGTCGCAAGGGATTTGTAAATCCCACATCGTCCCAGCGCGCCTTCGGCGCGCTAAAACCTTTCATTCATCAAATTTAGAACTGGCTGCGGGTGACACGATACGCACGAAAGCTTGCCTCTGTTACCAGTGGGAGTTGCAAACAGCGAGGAAAATCTCCACCTGCTGCCGGGTCTCCCCTCCTTGAGATATAAATCTCGGGGAAAAAATGCTGGCTTCCCCATCCAAAAGGACGGAAAAGGTGTAAATTAAAAACCGAATTGCTCTAATTTCCAGCTCTCTATCTTTTCTACCTCCTCTATCTCATCAGACACACGACCAAACTGAATGACAAACTATGAGGGATTGAAACAATCCTCAAGCAAAGATGTGCAGAAAACCTAACAAGACCAAGGCAAGGATTGAAACAATCTTGCCAGCAAACAGCCCTTTTAAGGGCTTTTTTGTGGGGGGGGGGGGGGGGGGTGGACCAGATACCTCAAAATCACATACGGCATCCTATCTCCCAGAAGGCTTGATGGACGACTCCCGGTTTTTTTTCAAACTAAATTGTTGGAGCTTTCTCCATTCCTTTTTTGTAACCGCTATGGTTATATACCGGGGCCGCTACCAAACCGGCGTTGCTGTTTGGTTTTCTTTTTTCTTTTTCCCTTAAAATTGCCAACGCACAACATTATATTCTGGCTCGCCACCATGGTGGGACTCAAACCTCTACCATCGCCAAGCTGGAACCGAATAGAGCCCACTCTCCAATAGTCTTAATGGCGTTGAGGGTTTGGTCTTTGACAATCTATCACTCCAATGCAAACTGCCAGGAATTCTAACGACGTGCATATCCCTTCAGACCCCATTTGAGGCAATAGGAAAGCTAGGCCTGTGTGATCCAAGATCCAAGTGAAATAAAATAAGGCTAACCGGGTCGCAAGGGATTTGTAAATCCCACATCGTCCCTGCGCGCCTTCGGCGCGCTAAAACCTTTCATTCATTCATTAATTATAGCTGAAAGCAGGCCAATTCTCAGTATACAGTAGAATATTGTTATAAAACACTTACAGTAATGGTAATTAAGGCAGACTTGACAACTAAGCTTCAATACAAGCTGTTAATAGCACAAGCAAAAGTGAAAAAAGTAAAAAAAAAGTTAAAAAATCCATCACAGAAATACTTATAAAATTTTTAAAAAGTTGTTGACCAAACTGGGATTTGACCAACTGGGATTTAACCAATTGAGATTTGACCAACTGGGATTTGACCAAATGAGAAAGTCAGTAGTTCTTTATAGTTCTTACCTGACTCTTTATATATGTATTTTTTTTTTCTTTTTTAAAAAATCTTGCTTATTATCATACTTTTAAATAAGTTACTACTGTCTTCCAACTACATAACAGTGTTTGTCACACATTATCTGCACTACTTGCAAGCCTGAATACAATCTTGTTTATAAAGAAACAATTTGCCTTAACTGCGTTACCTAGTTACGAATAGCTCATCATGTGTTCCCTTGAATCTTATCGTGCTTGGATTGGTAGATTTAACTTCAAAGTTTTTTGTAGGAGTTCGAAGTTCTTCTTATCGAAGAAGAGATCTATTTGTGTCCTAATCTATCTTTGCTTGCGCCTCAGTGGGGTTGAGCTGCATCAAAGCCTTAATGTTGTGGTCACTTTGTTCTTTGGACTGTCCAATAAATTGTTAATATCGCTCTTGGATAATCCTCTGGATGAAACTTTATATCCTTACAGCATTGAAGTTTCAACGACTGTACTCATAAGGAAAGTACATGTACTGATACTTTATGCCCTCCTTGTCATTTCGCTGTTCAACAGGACTGTGATTCTTCTACTTTCTGGTGATATTGAAACTAACCCTGGCCCGAATTCTCTCAACTCCGATTACAACCAGAATACCTTAAAAATTGCCCATCTGAACATTCAGAGTTTAAAACCCAAAGTTGACATTATCCAATATGAATTTGCATCATTTGATGTCGTGGCTTTGTCTGAGACATGGTTGGATGATAATGATTCCACATCCGATATTCTTGTTCACGGGTTCCAGGAGCCATTGCGATTTGATCGTTCGACAAGGGGAGGTGGGGTAGCTATTTATATCAAAGATGGAATATCATTTCGACCGAGATCAGACCTACATAACTCGAACACAGAGTGCCTGTGGGCGGAGGTGTTTACACAACGAACTAGATCGTTACTGTTGGGTGTGTTCTACCGGCCACCAAACAGTCCCCGCGAAACATGGGTAGCCATATAACAATAACATCAGGGAGAGGAAATCAGTTCGTTTGGTGGACACATACAAGGACCTAATTAGTAAGCTACTTAGCAGGAATGCTCGGATCATCGTTTCAGGGGTGCTCCCCGTTATGGGTGGTGGGAATGAGAGGAACTCGCGGATTATGGCACTAAACGAGGAGCTGGAAGAGCACTGCAAAGACTTGGGAGTACATTTCATTGACCACTGGGATTCATTCTGGGGACAAGGAGAGTTGTATGGTCGAGACGGATTGCATTTAAGTAGGATGGGTACAGACCTGTTGGGCCAAAAAATCTTACAGGTGGCTGGGCCTTTTTGGGAGAAAAGGGGGGTAGGGGACCACAGCCGGTAACCCAGAGTGGCGCAAATGCTGGGAACATAGGAAGAACAACAAACATGCACAATACAGGGACATACCAGGGTTATAATAATGTGCCAGTGATGACAAAAAAACAAAGATTCATTAAGTTTGGGTACTGCAACATCCAGGGTCTGCACAAGAAAGGAAGCGAAATATCAACAATGATGGACGAAGGAGACTTCGATATAATGGGTCTAAGTGAGACGTGGATACGACGGGATGAGCGGGTTGATCAGATGAAGGGTTGCGTGTGGATAGGAGCTGGGCGAACTGAGGGTCAGAAACGGGGTGGGGGTGTTGGCATCTACGCTAAAGAGGAATTACAGCCCTCATTGATTACAGATCTCACAGAAGCAAGGACTCAGATTCCAGTATCCAACGAAATAGTCTGGGCAAAAATCAAGTTAGGAAGCAGGAGTGTTGCCATTGGTGTTGTATACTTAGCAGTGGAGGGAAGTAAGCCCGAGTGGAATGATTCAATATATACAACTCTTAGATCGAATATCACAGAGCTTGGGAGCAGAGGGTTCAGTATTGTCCTAATGGGGGACTTCAATGGGCACATCGGGGATAAGGAGGAGGGCATACAGGGAGGTGATAGGAAAATTAACACGAATGGGAGGAAGGTGTTGGACCTATCAAAAGAGCTTGGTTTAAAGATCCTGAACAGGGATGCGAAATGTAAGGGTAAATGGACCTGGGAGAGGAACGATAAGAAAACAATAATTGATTATATACTCACTGACATTAGCGTATGGAGGGAGGTTACAGATGTAGAAATAGATGACGAGGGAAAAAATGGCTTGGGTAGTGATCACAACCTGATAACAGTTAAGATTATGGGCAAAAAGACGAATAGAGACAGAAATACCTTCAAGGAAGTTTGGGGACTAAAACAAGGAGCCGACTGGAAGCAGTTTCGGGAAAAACTAAAACCAAATCTTGAATGTATACCTAGGGATGCAAATGCCCAGAGTATTTCAGATGGCATAGTAAATAGCCTAACAGAGGCAGGGAAGGAGTGTATAGGAAGGGTGAGGGTCCCAACGAGAGAGCTTGGATACAGGGTTAACGAGGGACTGAAAAAGGCTATAAAAGAAAGGAAGGTAAAATGCGCTGCTTACAGAAGAAGTAGGAAGCTTAAAGGGGTGGATAACAATGACACGAGACTAATGAAAGGAGAATATGAACTGGCACGGAAAAAGGTGAATGAGATAAAGAATAATAATAGGAAGGAGCGCAATTGCAGTCTTGCCAGAACAATAAAGAAAACGGGGGGTTCGAGCTCAAACGTATTTTGGAACTGGGTAAATAAACGGGGGAAAAGTAGTGTGCAGAGTATCAAAGTGGATGGGGAAAGTACAGAAGATAAAGGCCGTATCGCTTCAGAGTTAGTCAAGCACTGGGAAAAGATAAACGATAGGCGATGGGGCAGTGGGTCCCCACCAAAAAGAAATACACTGGTGGAGGAGAACCTATCCAATCGTGTATGTAGCGAAATAACGACAGAAGAAGTGCGGAACGTGGTCTCGAAATTAAAAAATGGTAAAGCGGGAGGGACTGATGAAATTCCGAACGAATTCCTCAAAAATGGAGGGGAGGCACTTATTGAAGTCCTGACAAACCTTTTCAACCTGGCTCTGCGAAAGCAAGAGGTCCCCAGAGAGTGGAGGGAAAGTAAGGTGTCGTTCATACACAAAAAGGGGGATAAGGAAGTTCTAGATAACTATAGGGGGATATCAGTTAGTAGTAACATCGGAAAAGTATTCTGTAAGGTCATATACGGTAGACTAGAGGAAGTTATTGAAGAGAAAGGTTTTTTAGGAGAAATTCAAAATGGTTTCAGGAAAGGACGAAGAGTCACTGATCACCTATTTACACTCACCCAACTGATAGAATCAACAAAGGCTGAAAAGAAAAAGATGTTTCTGGCATTTCTAGATGTGAAAAAAGCGTACGACCGAGTGTGGAGGGAAGGTATGTGGCGAAAGCTCGAGGGCATCGGACTGGGGGGTGACTTTGTGGGAATCATGAAAGCACTGTATACAGATGTGCAAAGCCAACTCAGTCTAGGGAGTATCACTACAAAACGAGTCCCTATGGATATAGGCCTCAAGCAGGGGTGTATCTTTTCACCGATTTTGTTTGCATTGTATGTTAAAGATTTAGGGGACGAACTAATTCAGAGTGCGGAGGGGGTAAATGTTGGAGACATAAAGATACCAGGCTTATTCTTTGCGGACGACATGGTGTTAATGTCTAGAACTGAACAGGGGCTAGAGAAACTGCTGGAAATTGTTGGTAGATATGGGAACACTTGGCGGCTCGAACTAAATGAAAATAAAAGCAAGGTAATACCCGTTGGACGCAAGGTAGATATGACGAAGAGATGGAGAGTGGGGGAGTTCTCAATCCCCGAAGGGGAAAGCAAACAAATCACTGTAGGAGAAACGGGAGAGTATGAGTATCTAGGGGTAAGCATAAATATAACGGGAAGAGGGGTGTACAGAAATTACTCAGCCAAACTGATTCTGAAGGGGAAAAGAATTCTGAACCAACTAAAACTTTTAGGGAAAAATAGTTTCAACAAGGTCTTTGTGGGGAAAACACTGTGGGAGAGGGTGGGTTTACCAAGTATAACGTATGGCACGGACGTGATTCCATTAAACCAAACCGTTATTAAGAAGTTGGAAAATACTCAAAATGATGCCGGCAGATGGATAACAGGGTCGAGTAATGCTGCAGCTTTGGAAGCAGTAAGGGGGGAGCTTGGGTGGATGAAAATCAAGGACAGGGTAGATTTGGGAAAACTGTGTTACTTTAACTACTTGAGAAACCTGCCTGACAACCGGTGGTGCAAATTGATGCTCGATACCATTTGGAATTCTAATATAGAAACGGGGTGGTCAAAACATGTGAGGGAACTAATGGACAATTACTCTATAGAGGTCACAAACATAGAAGTAGGAATGAAAGAAGGCAAAAGGTTTGTCAAAGAGAGAGTCATGGAAGATTGCAATCGAAACTGGCGAGCAGGGGTTAGCGTGAAAAGATCACTGCAGGGGTTACAATATAAAGAAAAGCCAGCTTTTGAGAAGTACCTGGATGGCACCTTTGGAGGGTCACTGCTGTTCAAACTGAGATCAAGATCACTGGAGCTTCGGGGAAAAATTGGGAGAGATGGGGAAAAGGGATGCCAAATGTGCCACTCTGGAGTAGTGGAGACCCTGGAACATTTTCTCTTGGAATGCCCACAGTATATACCTCATAGAATAAAATTTACTGGAAGAATAATGCAGAAGTGGGGTGAAGAAACAAAGGATAGATGGCTGAAGGGGGACACGAGGGAGAGTGTAGGAATGCTTATTGAAGAAATTGAAAAAGAGGAAGTGAGAGACACTATTAAGCAGTTTATATCTGAATGCTGGGAGGAGAGGAGGGGAAGAGGGGGTGGGGTGCAGGGGGAATGATGGCCTTCTCTTATGAGGACCGCGACAAATCAGCGGCTGGCCAAAGAGTTATTATCATATCAGGATCCGTTGAAAAAGCCCGAGACTCCTCAATTGGCAACCTAATTATAACAGGGGACTTCAATGACAATCAAGTTACTCCCTCAAGAAGTGGCGTTTCTGAAATACTCCGCTATTTCAATCTGAGACAAGTCGTGAGTGAGCCGACTTGTTTCACCGAGACTTCGGCTTCGTTATTAGATCTATTTGTTCTCAGTGACTCAATAAACATGAAAACTTGTGAGGTCCTTGAACCAATCATCCCAGACATGATCCGATACCATTGTCCAATCTCACTCGAAGTAGAATTCTTGAAACCACCAACTTTATCATTCAAGAGGAGAATTTGGCTTTATTCCCAGGGTAATTGTGAAGCGTTGAATGAGGCCTTCTCCCATGCCGATTGGAATGCCCTCTTTGATGACCCATGTCTCGATAACATAGTGTCCAAATTTACAGACAAAATACTTGAAACTGCATCCGCCCACATACCTAACAAATTCATTACCACGCGAATAGATCAGCCAAAATGGATGCACAATGAAATAAGATTACTGCTCAGACAGCGTAAACGTTTATATCGCATTGCTAAACGTACCAATACCCCGAATGCCTGGGCAAACTACAAACTAAAACGAAATAATGTTGTATCTGCTATAAGGAAGTCCAAAGCTTTACACTTGTCGAAAATTCAGTCCACGCTAATAAGTAGTAAAACGCCGCCATCACAGTGGTGGAAGACCTTGAAAACAGCAGTCGGGAGCAGTTACTCTCGAATTCCTACTCTCACCCATTCCGACCAAATATTCTCGTCAAAAGTTGAGAAAGCCGAAGTGTTTAACGAATACTTCAGTTCTATCTCAACAGTTGATGATTCGAATGCTTCCTTGCCATACGCATCAACACGTGTTTCTGCAATGAAACAGACCTAATCTAGGGCATCACGTGGAAATGGGCAATGTCCACAGGGCTGTACCACAACTAACTCAGCTCTTGAATTTTTAACAATTTAATAACAGCTGAAGGAACTCTGAAATTACAATAATAATACACATTTATACAACTTGTCAATTATTCATTTTTCCTGTAACAAATCCATAAGCATTATCATACTATTTTATGATACCTGTACACATCTAAAATTCTACTATGGAATTCTGAAGTACAACAGTATGTTTACTTCCCAAACAAAACAATCCGCCGAGTGATCAGTAAGAACACCCCCCAAAAATAATGCAATAGTGTTATTGATACTGCCAAAGTGAACTGGTTTCAAGCTTCACTTGTGTCTGGTGTTGTAGCCAGACACAAGCAAGGCTTGAATCGAGTTAGCAATAACAAATGTATAGATTAACACTTTATCCAACACTGTTTACTCTGAATCCCTAATGTTTTGTTAAAATGTCCTTCTTACTTAAAAAAAAACATAAATTAACTATAAACATCAATACTGTAGCCCTCTACTGACACACACCTATTTATAAACAACTTACTGGTATGTACACAAAATCTTACCAGATTGTGGATCTGAGTTCCGCCGTCACACCACTACACCACTATCCAACACTCTCCATTCTCTCTGTGCTGTGTATGTTAGCTGTAAAAAACAATACCCATAACCATTCATGCGATCTGTTTAGTGTAAACAATTCAGTCAAGTCAATTCGTCAGTCGGTAGTATGAAGCAAAAATACGACCGTAAACAACGATGACAAAACAAAGAAAAAATCCACTGATCGAATCTGAATATGAAATAAATAAACGAAGTACAATCGAAAATAAATACCTAAGGTGGAATATATACTAACCAAACGTACGATCAAGATGTAGATTATTTTAAACAGGTGAATAATATTGTATGAATTCGAACAAACTTTCTGACATTGAAGAAAAACAATAACAATTGAGCCTTCCTGTCACGTGACCTCCAAAAACCCGCCAAAACCTATAGAAGCCTGTTACGACAATCCATACACATTTCATATAAACCACAATCGACTTTTAGATAATGAAAGAGGGGCTCAGTAGATGAAAACTAAAATAAAATATTTAATTAATTTAAAAACAGTAATAAAATCTCATCTGCTACAGCAATTAATGATTGTATCACTTTACATTGTGATGAAGTGCATACAGCAATGAAATCGTTAAAAATTTCTAAGGTGTCCGGTCCAGATCTAATTAGCCCGCGTCTTCTAAAAGAATACAAATCATCCTTATGTGAGCCACTCTCCATCTTACTCAATATACTATTGAACAACTCGTATTTCCCATCATTGTGGAAAAAAGCTAATGTCTCTCCGATTTTGAAAAAAACACCCTTCCAATTATGTGACGAATTATCGGCCAATATCTTTGATTAGCTGCGTTGGTAAATTACTTGAAAAATGTGTATTCAAACGCTTGTGGGAGTTTTTGATTGACAATAAAGTTCTCAGCCAATTTCAGTCAGGTTTTACACCCGGTGATTCAACAGTCCTCCAGCTCACTGACATATACGATGAATTTTGTCACGCCCTTGATGATGGCAAAGAAGTTAGGGTTGTCTTCTGTGATGTCAGCAAGGCCTTTGACAAAGTATGGCATGCAGGTCTTATCCACAAGTTGGAAAGTATTGGTGTTTCGGGTGAACTTCTGTTGATCCTCAAATCGTATCTTACAGGTAGGTTGCAACGAGTTATGATCTCGTCTGAGACTTCGTCCTGGAGAACCATAAATGCAGGTGTTCCACAGGGGTCTATTCTTGGACCCTTGCTGTTCCTTATATATAGCAACGATATAACCAAAGATCTTCTGAGCAGTATACGCCTATTTGCAGACGATACTTCTTTATATTTAATTATAGAAAACCTTGAACAAGCCTCGACAATAATTAATCAAGATCTGGCCACAATTGAACATTGGGCTAAAACATGGTTGGTAGAGTTCAATCCAAATAAAACTGAGAGTATGCTAATATCTCGAAAAACTACCCCTACTATCGATCCACCATTATTCTTTGGCGGTTCTCAAATATCTGAAGTCGCTAATCATAAACATCTGGGAGTCATATTAAATAGCACGTGTACATGGAATGACCATATCGACCAAATTTGCGCAAAGGCCTGGTCCCGGTTAGACTTACTTAGGAAGCAGAAATTTAACTTAGACCGCAGTGTGTTAGAAAAAATATATTTTGCTTTTATCAGGCCCCTCCTTGAATACGCCGATACTGTTTGGGATAATTGCTCTATAACTAAAGTGGAGGAAATGGAAAAAATCCAGATTGCTGCGGCAAGGATTATTACTGGGGCAACCGTCGGTGCTAGTAAGTCCTTACTTTATACGGAAACAGGATGGGAACCGTTGCAAGATAGACGCTACAAACACAAGTTAATCCAGTTCTTTAAAATGTACCACCGTATGGTTCCTCCGCACATCTCCAGTAAAATCCCGCAACGTGCTTCCTTGACCAATCCTTCACTTAGTCTTTGATCAGGTCAAAACCACCGTGTTCCGTTCTGTCGGACTGAGCTGTATAAATCTTCCTTCATACCCAGCGTTACTGACCAATGGAATAATTTGCCCTTGTCCGTGCGTGAAAAATCATCATTGACAAACCCCAAGACTTTAATAAACGATGGCAACCGACGACCGCCAAGGTTCTACTGTAGATCGAAATCTCGCACAGCCCAAATATATCACTGTAGATTGAGACTAGGATGTAGTAACCTCAATTTTCACTCATATCGCAACCACTTATCACCAACCCCTCTATGCCAGTGTGGAGAGGAAGAGACTCCGGCTCATTTTCTCCTGCATTGTCCAATTTTCTCCGATGCTCGTAATTATTCAATTAATCTCCTTCCGTTTGGAGCGGACTCCTCTACACTTCTATTCGGTTCAGAATTCCTGAGTAATGACGATAACCGCCTTATCTTTGAAGTGGTACACGACTTTATTTTATCAAGTAAGCGATTAAACGATAGGCGATGGGGCAGTGGGTCCCCACCAAAAAGAAATACACTGGTGGAGGAGAACCTATCCAATCGTGTATGTAGCGAAATAACGGCAGAAGAAGTGCGGAACGTGGTCTCGAAATTAAAAAATGGTAAAGCGGGAGGGACTGATGAAATTCCGAACGAATTCCTCAAAAATGGAGGGGAGGGACTTATCGACGTCCTGACAAACCTTTTCAACCTGGCTCTGCGAAAGCAAAAGGTCCCCAGAGAGTGGAGGGAAAGTAAGGTGTCGTTCATACACAAAAAAGGGGGATAAGGAAGTTCTAGATAACTATAGGGGGATATCAGTTAGTAGTAACATCGGAAAAGTATTCTGTAAGGTCATATACGGTAGACTTGAGGAAGTTATTGAAGAGAAAGGTTTTTTAGGAGAAATTCAAAATGGTTTCAGAAAGGTCGAAGAGTCACTGATCACCTATTTACACTCACCCAACTGATAGAATCAACAAAGGCTGAAAAGAAAAAGATGTTTCTGGCATTTCTAGATGTGAAAAAAGCGTACGACCGAGTGTGGAGGGAAGGTATGTGGCGAAAGCTCGAGGGCATCGGACTGGGGGGTGACTTTGTGGGAATCATGAAAGCACTGTATACAGATGTGCAAAGCCAACTCAGTCTAGGGAGTATCACTACAAAACGAGTCCCTATGGATATAGGCCTCAAGCAAGGGTGTATCTTTTCACCTATTTTGTTTGCATTGTATGTTAAAGATTTAGGGGACGAACTAATTCAGAGTGCGGAGGGGGTAAATGTTGGAGACATAAAGGTACCAGGCTTATTCTTTGCGGACGACGTGGTATTAATGTCTAGAACTGAACAGGGGCTAGAGAAATTGCTGGAAATTGTTGGTAGATATGGGAACACTTGGCGGCTCGAACTAAATGAAAATAAAAGCAAGGTAATACCCGTTGGACGCAAGGTAGATATGACGAAGAGATGGAGAGTGGGGGAGTTCTCAATCCCCGAAGGGGAAAGCAAACAAATCACTGTAGGAGAAACGGGAGAGTATGAGTATCTAGGGGTAAGCATAAATATAACGGGAAGAGGGGTGTACAGAAATTACTCAGCCAAACTGATTCTGAAGGGGAAAAGAATTCTGAACCAACTAAAACTTTTAGGGAAAAATAGTTTCAACAAGGTCTTTGTGGGGAAAACACTGCAGGGGGAATGATGGCCTTCTCTTATGAGGACCGCGACAAATCAGCGGCTGGCCAAAGAGTTATTATCATATCAGGATCCGTTGAAAAAGCCCGAGACTCCTCAATTGGCAACCTAATTATAACAGGGGACTTCAATGACAATCAAGTTACTCCCTCAAGAAGTGGCGTTTCTGAAATACTCCGCTATTTCAATCTGAGACAAGTCGTGAGTGAGCCGACTTGTTTCACCGAGACTTCGGCTTCGTTATTAGATCTATTTGTTCTCAGTGACTCAATAAACATGAAAACTTGTGAGGTCCTTGAACCAATCATCCCAGACATGATCCGATACCATTGTCCAATCTCACTCGAAGTAGAATTCTTGAAACCACCAACTTTATCATTCAAGAGGAGAATTTGGCTTTATTCCCAGGGTAATTGTGAAGCGTTGAATGAGGCCTTCTCCCATGCCGATTGGAATGCCCTCTTTGATGACCCATGTCTCGATAACATAGTGTCCAAATTTACAGACAAAATACTTGAAACTGCATCGTATCTTACAGGTAGGTTGCAACGAGTTATGATCTCGTCTGAGACTTCGTCCTGGAGAACCATAAATGCAGGTGTTCCACAGGGGTCTATTCTTGGACCCTTGCTGTTCCTTATATATAGCAACGATATAACCAAAGATCTTCTGAGCAGTATACGCCTATTTGCAGACGATACTTCTTTATATTTAATTATAGAAAACCTTGAACAAGCCTCGACAATAATTAATCAAGATCTGGCCACAATTGAACATTGGGCTAAAACATGGTTGGTAGAGTTCAATCCAAATAAAACTGAGAGTATGCTAATATCTCGAAAAACTACCCCTACTATCGATCCACCATTATTCTTTGGCGGTTCTCAAATATCTGAAGTCGCTAATCATAAACATCTGGGAGTCATATTAAATAGCACGTGTACATGGAATGACCATATCGACCAAATTTGCGCAAAGGCCTGGTCCCGGTTAGACTTACTTAGGAAGCAGAAATTTAACTTAGACCGCAGTGTGTTAGAAAAAATATATTTTGCTTTTATCAGGCCCCTCCTTGAATACGCCGATACTGTTTGGGATAATTGCTCTATAACTAAAGTGGAGGAAATGGAAAAAATCCAGATTGCTGCGGCAAGGATTATTACTGGGGCAACCGTCGGTGCTAGTAAGTCCTTACTTTATACGGAAACAGGATGGGAACCGTTGCAAGATAGACGCTACAAACACAAGTTAATCCAGTTCTTTAAAATGTACCACCGTATGGTTCCTCCGCACATCTCCAGTAAAATCCCGCAACGTGCTTCCTTGACCAATCCTTCACTTAGTCTTTGATCAGGTCAAAACCACCGTGTTCCGTTCTGTCGGACTGAGCTGTATAAATCTTCCTTCATACCCAGCGTTACTGACCAATGGAATAATTTGCCCTTGTCCGTGCGTGAAAAATCATCATTGACAAACCCCAAGACTTTAATAAACGATGGCAACCGACGACCGCCAAGGTTCTACTGTAGATCGAAATCTCGCACAGCCCAAATATATCACTGTAGATTGAGACTAGGATGTAGTAACCTCAATTTTCACTCATATCGCAACCACTTATCACCAACCCCTCTATGCCAGTGTGGAGAGGAAGAGACTCCGGCTCATTTTCTCCTGCATTGTCCAATTTTCTCCGATGCTCGTAATTATTCAATTAATCTCCTTCCGTTTGGAGCGGACTCCTCTACACTTCTATTCGGTTCAGAATTCCTGAGTAATGACGATAACCGCCTTATCTTTGAAGTGGTACACGACTTTATTTTATCAAGTAAGCGATTAAACGATAGGCGATGGGGCAGTGGGTCCCCACCAAAAAGAAATACACTGGTGGAGGAGAACCTATCCAATCGTGTATGTAGCGAAATAACGGCAGAAGAAGTGCGGAACGTGGTCTCGAAATTAAAAAATGGTAAAGCGGGAGGGACTGATGAAATTCCGAACGAATTCCTCAAAAATGGAGGGGAGGGACTTATCGACGTCCTGACAAACCTTTTCAACCTGGCTCTGCGAAAGCAAAAGGTCCCCAGAGAGTGGAGGGAAAGTAAGGTGTCGTTCATACACAAAAAAGGGGGATAAGGAAGTTCTAGATAACTATAGGGGGATATCAGTTAGTAGTAACATCGGAAAAGTATTCTGTAAGGTCATATACGGTAGACTTGAGGAAGTTATTGAAGAGAAAGGTTTTTTAGGAGAAATTCAAAATGGTTTCAGAAAGGTCGAAGAGTCACTGATCACCTATTTACACTCACCCAACTGATAGAATCAACAAAGGCTGAAAAGAAAAAGATGTTTCTGGCATTTCTAGATGTGAAAAAAGCGTACGACCGAGTGTGGAGGGAAGGTATGTGGCGAAAGCTCGAGGGCATCGGACTGGGGGGTGACTTTGTGGGAATCATGAAAGCACTGTATACAGATGTGCAAAGCCAACTCAGTCTAGGGAGTATCACTACAAAACGAGTCCCTATGGATATAGGCCTCAAGCAAGGGTGTATCTTTTCACCTATTTTGTTTGCATTGTATGTTAAAGATTTAGGGGACGAACTAATTCAGAGTGCGGAGGGGGTAAATGTTGGAGACATAAAGGTACCAGGCTTATTCTTTGCGGACGACGTGGTATTAATGTCTAGAACTGAACAGGGGCTAGAGAAATTGCTGGAAATTGTTGGTAGATATGGGAACACTTGGCGGCTCGAACTAAATGAAAATAAAAGCAAGGTAATACCCGTTGGACGCAAGGTAGATATGACGAAGAGATGGAGAGTGGGGGAGTTCTCAATCCCCGAAGGGGAAAGCAAACAAATCACTGTAGGAGAAACGGGAGAGTATGAGTATCTAGGGGTAAGCATAAATATAACGGGAAGAGGGGTGTACAGAAATTACTCAGCCAAACTGATTCTGAAGGGGAAAAGAATTCTGAACCAACTAAAACTTTTAGGGAAAAATAGTTTCAACAAGGTCTTTGTGGGGAAAACACTGTGGGAGAGGGTGGGTTTACCAAGTATAACGTATGGCACGGACGTGATTCCATTAAACCAAACCGTTATTAAGAAGTTGGAAAGTACTCAGAATGATGCCGGCAGATGGATAACAGGGTCGAGTAATGCTGCAGCTTTGGAAGCAGTAAGGGGGGAGCTTGAGTGGATGAAAATCAAGGACAGGGTAGATTTGGGAAAACTGTGTTACTTTAACTACTTGAGAAACCTGCCTGACAACCGGTGGTGCAAATTGATGCTCGATACCATTTGGAATTCTAATATAGATACGGGGTGGTCAAAACATGTGAGGGAACTAATGGACAGTTACTCTATAGAGGTCACAAATATAGAAGTAGGAATGAAAGAAGGCAAAAGGTTTGTCAAAGAGAGAGTCATGGAAGATTGCAATCGAAACTGGCGAGCAGGGGTTAGCGTGAAAAGATCACTGCAAGGGTTACAATATAAAGAAAAGCCAGCTTTTGAGAAGTACCTAGATGGCACCTTTGGAGGGTCACTGCTGTTCAAACTGAGATCAAGATCACTGGAGCTTCGGGGAAAAATTGGGAGAGATGGAGAAAAGGGATGCCAAATGTGCCACTCTGGAGTAGTGGAGACCCTGGAACATTTTCTCTTGGAATGCCCACAGTATATACCTCATAGAATAAAATTTACTGGAAGAATAATGCAGAAGTGGGGTGAAGAAACAAAGGATAGATGGCTGAAGGGGGACACGAGGGAGAGGGTAGGAATGCTTATTGAAGAAATTGAAAAAGAGGAAGTGAGGGACACTATTAAGCAGTTTATATCTGAATGCTGGGAGGAGAGGAGGGGAAGAGGGGGTGGGGTGCAGGGGGAATGATAGCCTTCTCTTATGAGGACCGCGACAAATCAGCGGCTGGCCAAAGAGTTATTATTATTATTATTATAATTAACCCCAATGTAGTACTAGCCCATTTTATATACATACTATAATAAATACTAACCCACAATTAAATCAAGATGATCTCCGTGGGAATGCCTGTAAACTAAGCTACACTTGTTTACAGTGGTAAATAGGCGAAGCCTTACTGATCAACCGTGACTCTGTTATCAATGCTTGGGTGAAAGTCCTCCAAATGGGCGTCTAGGGTGGCGAATAATTGGAGTTACCTTGATTATATTTCTATCTTACGTCACGCGTAGTCATTTCGCATAGGTGAGTGACATTAGACACAAATAAATAACTCTACGTAATGAATGCATCCACCACGCACTTTCCAACTCTTCTTGCAGCTCAACCCATCCCTGACTGTTTCCATACAAGATTAGTTACTGTCGCTTTTCAAACGCTTGTACAATGCAGATAAACACTGTTTGTACTTGATACTCATACCTGCTATTGTCATCGACGTATCTTTGTGATTTTGTGTTGGTGGAAACGTCCTTGTATAAGCTTTCAGCTTACTGCCGAATTCACATTAATGTTTGAAATGTATCTGTTATGGTTTGTTTTTGTTTTTTTGCAATAAATACTGTTTAAACTAAATGAGATTTGACCAAATGAGAAGGACCCGAGTCCACTCGCCCCCGGGTCCACTCTCCCCCTGGGGGCGAGTGGACCCGAAGTAGGGGGCTAGTGGACCCTGGTCAAATATTCTGAAAATAGTCATATTTTTTTTAGTTTTAATAAATAAATTCGTTAATACTCACAGTTTTATGAATTGTAATCCAAGTATATTCATTTTTTAATGAAAATTATGAACTGATTTACCGGACACAAACAATAATTTGACATAATGACACAAAGACTCCTTAACATCTATCTAAAGCGACACCAAGTCAGTCAGCACGAATTGCAAAGTAAACACAACAGACAAGTTATAAAAAAATAAAAACAGATTATTGTTTGGTCGTTACTCACTTGTAATTAAATTTCAACAGACAAGTTATCATTAATGAAAACAGACTGATTAACAGATTATTGTTTGGTCGGTACTCACTTTGTAATTAAACTTCAATAGAGTAGTTATCATTAATGAAAACAGATTATTGTTTGGTCGGTACTCACTTTGTAATTAAATTTCAAGAGACAAGTTATCATTAATGAAAACAGATTAACAGATCATTGCCTGGTCGGTACTCACTTTGTTGTTTCGACCTGTTGGGCCCTATATATAGCACCTGATTGTGCCTAACGGTACCAAAAGAGCAAAATTGCCAATAATAATGCGCTGAAGACTAGCGACGGAACTATGGCCATAGACGACAAGGCAAAGACCAGTGCTTTTGCCGAACTTCTAAAGAAGGCGCATCGTCCACAAGAGGGGAACAGATATGACAACGATTTTAAGGTAAAAGTAAATACATTTGTCCAAGATAACTCAATTTTCAATGAACCGAACTTCGACCAAAGGTATGAAGATGGGGACGACCATGAATTAACCGAACCAATAAGCGTGGAAGAGGTCATGGGTATAATCAGAAAATGCAGGTCATCTTCGTCCCCAGGGGAAGACGAAGTCTCTTACAAAATAATGAAACAGTGCCCCAACATCTTCTACTGCAGACTTACCAAACTCCTAAACTGCTGTCTCTCCTGTGGGTACTTCCAAAAATGCTGGAAAGTGGCCACAGGAGTCATGATACCTAAACCCGACAAAGACCTTACCAACCCTTCTAACTACCGCCCAATCAGCTTGCTTAGCTGTGTTGGGAAAATATTTGAGCGGATTCTCACTACGAGACTTCGCAGCTATCTCGAATCAATCAACTTTTTCAACAAATGGCAAAGAGCGTATAGGAGTCAGAAAGAGGGAATCGAACACGTATATAGACTGGTCGATTATATGAAAACAGCATTTAGTCAAAACGAAATCGGAACCGCGCTTTTCTTGGATGTAGAAAAAGCGTTCGACTCGGTATGGCACAATGGCGTGAGATATAAACTAGCGAAAATGGGATTACCCACTAAAATTCTAAGGATCATATCATCATTTCTAACTGACCGAAAAATCAAGGTGAGGGTTAATCGCGAGGTGTCAGAGGAAGTAATACTCGAAGCGGGAACACCACAAGGGTCGGTTCTAAGCCCGCTTCTTTTCATAATATATGTGAACGATATAGAAAAAGTAGGGAAAAACTTTGTTGAACTATCGCAGTTCTCAGACGACAAAGTCATTTGGACAGCCAGCAAGTCCAGAAACATAATTAAAAATCGTCTACAGGATACCATTCGCGATCTTGAGAGCTGGTGCGCCCTGTGGCGCATCAAACTCAATGCCGCCAAAACTCAAAAAGTTACGTTCTTCAAAAAGCAAAGGAAAAAACCAGTCCCGAGTATCGATCTCCAGTTATACGATCACAAACTAGAAGCAAACAAAGAGGCCAAATTTTGGGGATTTATCCTAGATAGCAATCTCAGTCTAAACAGTCACGTAAACTCCATTACGGTTAGAGCTACTAAACGTATCAATTTTCAAGATGATCAGAAGTAGAAATTGGGGAGCAAACAAAGGTGTGCTTCTCAAGCTCTACAAAACATTTATACGTCCGGTACTAGAATACGGTGCCATAATAACAAGCGACCTAAGCAAAGCCAACATTCAGAAGCTACAGGGGGTTCAAAATTATGCCCTACGAGTGGCACTATGCAAGCCGAAATGGACACCGATAAAGGAACTTCACGACCTAGCAAAAATAGAAACTATTGATTCGCGATTAAAAGACCTACAAAACAAAACTCTCAACAGACTCCAAAATAGTGAATTAATGGTTGAGCTGAACGAACACCGATCCCTTAACAGAAAAACAAAATAAGTTTCCAGAAAATAAAAAAAAAAAATAATAAAATAAAATAGAATAAAAATTATACAATATAACTAAATCGCGTGGAGTCAGTGAGGATTGCCTTGCTACTCATTGTGAACTTTAGGATAGAGTCTGTGAGGACTGCCTCGCAACTCTGCTGAAGCGCGATTGAATTGCGTTTAATAAGATCTATATAACAAAACCCTCCACATACTCCAGGATAGTGAATCAATGGTGAAGCTGAACGAACACCGAACCCTAAACAGAAAAACAAAATAATCCACAGTAAATTAAAATTACTCAGTAGAATTAAACTGCGTGGAGTCAGTGAGGATTGCCTCGCTACTCATTGAGATCTTTAGGATTGAGTCTGTGAGGATTGCCTCGCAACTCTGCGTGTGGGGAGTGGGCTCCAAAGAAACACACACCCTACCCCCATCCATAGCAACAATCACACAGCAGGCACAATATACAATAGCGGATACCTATCTTTCTCTCTACCTATAACTTTTCTAATTGAACATTCTCAAATTTTCTTGCAACACTCTTATCAAGAAGACGCATGGAAATGGTAGACAAAGCGTAGGAGGAATTGGTGCAATCTACCTTTCTGCAACATATACAAGAAACCACAAACTCTAGGCAAGGATTGAAACAAGCTTGTCTGGCTGGAACGAGTGTACATTTTATATAAATAAACATTTGAATAAAGATTCAACATCCCTTTTAAGGGCTTGAGGTGTGTGTCAGTGAGAAGGTGTTTTGTTTTTGTTTTTTTTTTCGGGGGGGGGGGGGGATGGAGGAGGTCATTTGGAATTCCCGAAGGATAACCAGATACCTCAAAATCACATACGGCATCCTATCTCTCAGAAGGCTTGATGGATGACTCCCGGTCTTTCAAAACTAAACTGTTGTAGCTTTCTCCACTTCTTTTTTGTAACCGCTATGGTCATATACCGGGGCCGCTACCAAACCGGCGTTGCTGTTTGGTTTTCTTTTCTCATCTTCCCTTAAACTTGCTATCGCACAACATTACATTCCGGCTCGCCACCATGGTGGGACTCAAACCTCTACCATCGCCGAACTGGGACCGTATAGAGCCCACTCTCTAATAGTTTTAAAGGCGTTGAGGGATTGAGTATTGACCATCTAACACTCCAACGTAAACTGCCAGGTATTCTAACCGCGTGCATACCCCCATCAGACTCCATTTTGGGCAATAGGAAAGCTAGACCTGTGTGATCCAAGGAAATGAAATAAGGTTAACTGGGTCACAAGGGATTTGTAAATCCCACATCGTCCCTGCGCGCCTTCGGCGCGCTAAAACCTTTTATTCATTCATTCCTAACAGTACCAATTGTCCAAAATGTCTACAAAGTGTACTAGCTGCAACCGGAAAGTCAGGACTCAACAGCATGCTGTGCACTGCGACGACTGTGGTCGTTGGCAACACCGTTTGTGTGATACTGGTGTAAGCTACAGGGATTACAGACTGGCAATGGAAAACAAGATTGTCTTGCTCTTTTTATGCAATGATTATCAAAATACATCGTTTTATGTCTAGTTCAAAGTAAAAACTTTCACACATTTATGCCACGTCTTGTTAGTTTCTCAAACCATCCCATAAGTCCCATTGATTCATTTGGGGGCGAGTGGACCCTGGGGCGAGTGAACCCGGGGCGAGACGACCCGCTAGGCTGGGGGCGAGTGGACCCGGGAGCGAGTGGACCCGTCCCCCGAATTGTCCAAGGTACGAATCGTCCAGGGTACGTTTGTCTAGGAACCTTTGAATTTGAAGAACGGCCGTTACAAACATTCGCTCTACGATAAAAAAGATCGTTTGACTTCAAAAATGCTTTTAAATACAACAGTTTTAGTTATATTGGGTGATCTTCGGTAGCATTGGGTAGCCGTCTGTGGCCTTCGATATTTAGTAGGACCCATTTTCAAAACAACGACAGATAACTCTAGCATGAAGTTGCTATGGCCGCTTTCGAAAATGTCTCGATACAGTTAGAGAAAAGACAATAACAGATGCTGACATTGAACGAAAAAGAACGAAAATGGATGCACGTAAATGGTGAATTGAAGTTTTACGTTCAGTGATAATTTTCTCTTGTCAAGGCCTATTTTTGTTTGTACCGAATGTGAAAGAAAATGGTCCGCGAGTCCTCCTAAACACCGGAATAGCTCGAAACGACGGTAACTGGACGATTCATCGTTCTACCTATGTTCGTTCCAAACGAAAGAGCATCGCTGGCTCTACTTTATTTGGCTCTCTTAGATGGGTGATTTCTTTTTCCTCACTTGTTTTAGTCTTCATTTCCGACTTCTTTTTATTCTTATACATATGGTCGTACTCTGTTGTGTACGTGTAGTATCTCATTGGTAGTTCAGCGATCCGAACGTAGTGGCTACCCATCTACGTTCAGATTCTTCCCATTCAATCCTATAGAAAAAGTTCCCATCAAGTTTTTATGGGAACTCAAAACTCGAAATTAGGAATATATATCAAGCTTTCGCCCTTATTACCGGCTGCAATCGACAGTACACGTATTTCCTTACATTTGGGCAGAGTTTATTAATCCAAACTAGGTTTTATCCTTTAATTGTCGTCATTTGTGTACGCGTGAGGCGGCGACGGAGATTTCAAAATCGGCCATGTTTTGATTTAAATATAAAAGAGTAAAAACAATAATCCGGTAATGGTGCCGAAACGAATAGACCTTTTCATCAGTGCAGAATCGGAATCTCGATCTCATTCGCGCAGAGGAGGTCATCAAACTCGGTCGCATTCGCACAGAGCAGATTATCAAACCCATTCTGCGCAATTGCGATCGAATTTCCTATTCCGCATCGATGAAAAAGTCAATTCGTTTCGGCGCCATTACCGGGTTATTGTTTTTACTGTTTTATATTTAAACCAAAACATGGCTGATTTTGAAATCTCCGTCGCTGCCTCACGAGTACACAAATGACCATATTTCGTTTCTGGTGCAACAGGAGACACATCTGGTTGCTTATTCTGAATATTTTGTGTCAAAGAGCCCTGGTGACTCATGGGGGGGGGGGGGGGGGGGAGGGGGGGCACGTGCGTCCTCAACTTTCATCCATGATTATCTAGTTGAAATAATAAGTAACAAGTAAATAAACATTTACAAATACCGTTCACACTTTAGCTATGAAAAAATATATGTAATATTGCTACAAATTCCTGGAGAATGCCACAAGGCATTCTGCAGGAATTTGGACCAATATTGGCATACTGTTTATCAATAAAAAGGCTCTCCCAAGTCGAATAGGCTTCTACGATCTGCTGGTCCAACTTCACAATGGGAAGATTTGCATGGGCTGTGCTAGGAAGGATGAATATGGTTTACCCATGCACAGACATGGAGTGTGTCAAAAGAGAATTTGGGCCTCTGATCAACTTGACATGCCTTCCAGGGGCGTAGGAAGCATATTGGATTTGGGAGGGTATTAGCACATACCGACACATCTGGAATTCACCACAATAGTGGCTTTTCCCTCCAATCCTACATACGTTATACGTGGTTAAAACCCACAACTTTCTTCAGAAATATTATATTATTACAATTTCCTGGAGAATGCCTTAAGGCATTCTCCAGGAAATTATAATATAATCTTTTATGAACAAAATATTTTCCATAAAGTCTGTCATTAGTACATATTTATTCATATTACCCATACATATACCCATGGAGGAAAGTTGGAGGGGCATGTGCCCCCCACCCCCCCTTCCCTGGTTCCTAGCCCCTGATGCCTTCTATCTCTGAACACCTATATACACAGGGTGGTGGTATCAACGAGCCACTCATATGTTGATGCATGCTTCAAACTCCACACATGGTGACAAATGATTTCCTCGCCCTTGTACCTTTTGTTGGTGATCTTATGAACCCCCTGGCATATTTTCTTTTCACTTTTGAGGCAAGCTTAACAGGACTTTCTGTACTCTTTTTCTTGGCCTTTGGCATTTCTTTAAGCTGTATAAGAAATAAACCTTTGTTTAACCGCCTGCACTCTGATGTCAAACTTCCAATGATGTAAAAATTTTAACTTTTTATGTAGGTTTACCCCACTTATGTTGGCAAAAATTCATCAATTCATATTTTGTTTGAAAGAGCTCCATTGGAGCTCTGTCAAACAAAATATAAATTGATGATTTTTTCCTAACACAGGGGAGATGATCCTGCATAAAAAGTGAGAATTATCGACATCAAAGTGCAGTGGGTGAAACATTTTAATGTAATTATGTCTCCTTGATGCCTCACTTAACTTCTTGGAGCCTCAGCTAAGGCGGGGTGGGGTGGGGGGGGGGCACTACAAGTACATTTTTGAAATCCTATAGCTCAAAATTATCTATATAGCTGTAGATGAGAGTTGGCAATGGTTCTACATCATTGCTGGCTGCCCGAACAGGCAGGTAGCAAAGATGTAGAACCATTGCCAACTCATCTACAGCAGTGTGAACAAATAAAATGATGCGGTAAATTGAATTTAGAGGAAAGATGCCCTAAAAGGGCCCCGCTGATGGAATCCCTGGGTCAGGATACATGTAATTTAATTTTTGTATCATGGCTGGTCTCCCATAACTCTCTCTACCTCTCTCTCTCCCCCCTCTCTCTCTCTCTCCCCCCTCTCTCTCTCTCTCCCCTCTCTCTCTCTCTCCTCTCTCTCTCTCTCTCTCTCTCTCTCTCCTCTCTCTCTCTCTCTGTGTGGAAGGGGGGGGGGGCAAAATTGCAGGAAACAATGTTATTCTTCCAGACACCACCCAAAAAGAAAAAAATGACAAAAAGTCCCCACAAACTGCTTCCACCACCCTGACGGCAGTGATCTGGATGACTTAAGAGCATCCCAGTCTGGCGTGTGTGTGTGTGTTGTGGGGGGGTGGGGGAGGGGGGGTGAGGGTGTGTGTGTGTGTGATGCGGCATTGCCTAGGTCACGCTACCACTAATTTTAAATGTGACCATATAATATTGACCAAGATAACTGGCGTTTTGCCTATGACCCCCCAACTCTTCCTTTGATCACAAGTGGAGAGGTGGTGGCACAGGTAAGAGCAGGGTAACTTGATCACATTCAAAAAAGTTTGGGGTTGTGCGGCCTGAGAATCACTCAAATCCCCACCCTATCCTCCCACTCCACCATTTACACAATTATTCTTCACCTTATGGAATTCTGCCATTGCAACCAACCAACCCCCACCCCACCCCACGTAATTTGTCAGTTTGACAGAGCTGTTGCAAAACATACTCCACAGAGTCACCCAGATACAGTTCACGTCTCTTTGATTTACACAGTTGTTCTAGTTGACTGAGAAAAGTTCGGAAAAACAATCAATCTCGAGTTTCTTACTGATCAAGTGTGGATTTTGCCGATTCGAAATAGGTAAAAATACACACACGCAAAACTAAATTAATCATGAAAAATAGAATGCAGATAAATATGTACTTTTCCTCCTGCTAAAAGGTGAATGAAATGGTGATGCTCTCAGCCAAAAAGTAAGTCTCGGTCCGATGGAATGACCCTGTTGTTGAAGAGTGAAAAAAATAGAACGGGGAATTCCCATACACGAAATTTAGAAACTAGACAGGGTGCTAATGATTTCCAACTAAATAACATAATATGCAGATGTCAGATAACACTGTAACTTTATCATTTAAAGAGTAAAATATTAATGAAACTTTTGATTGAAAGTTTTGTTACTTTGTGTTACCTTTCGATTTTTGCGACGTGATTAAAGTTGAAGTGACCCACATTTGGTAAAGATTCGATATCGGTAAAATGAAAAAAACGGATTTGGGAACAGCAGTTGAAAAATAATATGCAATAAAAGTTCTAAATAAGTAAATTACGGTACTCTGTTATAATTCGTCTGCTCATAACAGAGGTTTAATTCTATTTTTGTTGGCTTCAACTCATTTCCGTGTTTAAGGGCCTATATAAGTAATGAAATTTTATTTATTTTGAAAATTCTCACCTCGGATATTCCTTCAATTCAAATTAAATATACACAAACTGTACATCAAAACGAAGGTTGGGATGCATAGAACACGAAACACATGTGTAATCAACTCATAGAGTCGACCGTAGGCACCACTGGTTCCTGGAAGTCTGCTGCTGTATTCGCACCAGAACTGATAATTTAATCGCCTAATAGTCTTATCGCTGTATTCGAAAGTGTTTTGAATGCCTAGCTTTGTTCTTGGATATATGAAGCACATTTGGCCACAAGTTGTCCTGATGAAATATTATTTTATTATCAGTTCTGGTGCGAATCCGGTAGCAGACTTCCAGGAACCAGTGGTGCCTACAGTCGACTCTATGAGTTCATTACATATGTGTTTCGTGTTCTATACATCTCAACCTTCATTTTGATGTATAATTTGTGTATATTTAATCTGAATTTAAGAAATATGAGAGGTGAGAATTTCAAAATAAACAAAATTCCATTACTTATATAGGCCCTTAAAATGAATCAATGTACCTTATTATACCCCCCGCTTCGAAGAAGTGGGGGCTATATAGGAATCGCCCTGTACGTCCGTACGTCCGTCCGTACGTCTTTCCGGACATGAAATTCTTGTGTGCGCAACTCCTCCTACATTTATCAATCAATTTGGACAAAACTTTTCAGACATCATCACTACCAAGTGAACATGCGCATATTCCAAGATTTTTGATCTGCGACAATTTTAACCAGGTTATCTCCCTTTGACTTGGATTTATTGTGTCTTTCCATCCCAACAAATTCTTGTGTGCTCAACTCCTCCTACAAATGAACCGATTTTGATGAAACCTTTCAAACATGATCTCTACTAAGTGAACATGTGCATATTCCAAACTTTTTAATCTGCGACAATTTTAACCAGGTTATCTCTCTTGAACTTTGATTTAATATGGGTTTCTACATGAAATTCTTGTGTGCGCAACTCCTCCTACATTTATCAATCAATTTGGACAAAACTTTTCAGACATCATCACTACTAAGTGAACATGCGCATATTCCAAGATTTTTGATCTGCGACAATTTTAACCAGGTTATCTCCCTTTGACTTGGATTTATTGTGTCTTTCCATCCGAACAAATTCTTGTGTGCGCAACTCCTCCTACAAATGAACCGATTTTGATGAAACCTTTCAAACATGATCTCTACTAAGTGAACATGTGCATATTCCAAACTTTTTAATCTGCGACAATTTTAACCAGGTTATCTCTCTTGAACTTTGATTTAATATGGGTTTCTACATGAAATTCTTGTGTGCGCAACTCCTCCTACATTTATCAATCAATTTGGACAAAACTTTTCAGACATCATCACTACTAAGTGAACATGCGCATATTCCAAGATTTTTGATCTGCGACAATTTTAACCAGGTTATCTCCCTTTGACTTAGATTTATTATGTCTTTCCGTTCGAACAAATTCTTGTGTGCGCAACTCCTCCTACATTAATGAACCGATTTTGATGAAACCTTTCAAACATCATCTCTACTAAGTGAACATGTGCATATTCCGAACTTTTTAATCTGCGACAATTTTAACCAGGTTATCTCTCTTGAACTTTGATTTAATATGGGTTTCTGCATGAAATTCTTGTGTGCGCAACTCCTCCTACATTTATCAATCAATTTGGATGAAAGTTTACAGTGGGGGCTATATAGGAATTGCCCTGTACGTCCGTCCGTCCGTCCGTACGTCTGTCCGTACGTCTTTCCGGACATGAAATTCTTGTGTGCGCAACTCCTCCTACATTTATCAATCAATTTGGACAAAACTTTTCAGACATCATCACTACTAAGTGAACATGCGCATATTCCAAGATTTTTGATCTGCGACAATTTTAACCTGGTTATCTCCCTTTGACTTAGATTTATTATGTCTTTCCGTTCGAACAAATTCTTGTGTACGCAACTCCTCCTACATTAATGAAACGATTTTGATGAAACCTTTCAAACATCATCTCTACTAAGTGAACATGTGCATATTCCAAACTTTTTGATCTGCGACAATTTTAACCAGGTTATCTCTCTTGAACTTTGATTTAATATGGGTTTCTGCATGAAATTCTTGTGTGCGCAGCTCCTCCTACATTTATCAATCAATTTGGACGAAAGTTTACAGGCATCATCACTACTAAGTGAACATGCGCATATTCCAAAATTTTTGAGCTGTGGAAATTTTAACTAGGTTATCTCCCTTTAACTTAGATTTATTATGGGTTTCTACATGAAATTCTTGTGCGTGCAACTCCTCCTACATTTATCAATCAATTTGGACAAAACTTTTCAGACATCATCACTACTAAGTGAACATGCGCATATTCCAAGATTTTTGATCTACGACAATTTTAACCAGGTTATCTCCCTTTGACTTAGATTTATTATGTCTTTCCGTTCGAACAAATTCTTGTGTGCGCAACTCCTCCTACATTAATGAACCGATTTTGAATACATGTTGCACATTGTAAATGTGTTTTTCCAAATGTAAACCATATATCTGTGGGCTCTTTAAGTATTCAGTGCTGTTCTGTGGAAGGCCACATGCAAATACAAATTTCAACAACAAAAAATGATCTTTATGTATACATTTCCTTATGGCCTTTGCCTACATGATCAGAAGTGCATTCCTCTAAAAACCCAAAGCGGGGGTATTAATCACCTTCAGTGATAGTTCTAGTTGGTTCACGCTGTAGTGCACTTTGCTGTTCTTTCATTCGTCGAGGTGAAAGCGAGGGATCAATCAGATTACAGTATTCAAAATCTTTTCCCGTGAAATTATCCTATATAAGAGCAGTCTCGCTCATAATTCGTCGTCCACTTTATGTTTGGGTAAAGCTTTGATCTCGCTGTCCAAGCTTAAACCATACACTAGCTTAGTTATGGGGACACTTTGAAGTTTGTAACCTGTAAAAAGGTTAACCATAATGGGTACCGTCATCTTCGGACCCATTCAACTCTGCCCTGGTGAGAATCGTTTTTGACACTGATTCTCTCCAGGTCCAAGTTCTGTGGGAACCATTCAAGTTAATAGACTTGCTGGGTGGAATTTTAACCCTCTTTTTGGTAAAAGTGTAGTGGACCCGTGGTTTTTGACCCATCATTCATAATCATGTACATTTCATATCATACTATTTTTGGCTTCTTAATAAACCACGTATAAACTGTTTTCCAATTTTATTGTGTATTCATCCAGACCACAAAACATAACTTAATGGTTATTCTCCCTCTGGAGTTGAGTTATATTTTATCAATGGTTTGCTAGCTGACCCAGATCCTCGCGAATCTGAAGAACAACAGGGAGATTTTGGCCAGGGTTCTAGCCCCTGGGGAGTCATTCACCCCACCCCTGTTATAAGTTTCAGGTACTTTCATGTGGGATATTTTGAAGTAACATCAAAAAGTGTTAAAAACAAGCTCATGCTCATTGTTTTGATTAGAATAAGACATGTATGCTGATGAGTTTTTAATACCTCTTTGATGTGACATCAGTGCAGTATCATTCGAAGAACGACATGATCTAAATGAGCCAAACCTTCAAAATTCAATTCCAGAACCAGACTACAATCCGTCAGATCTTAGTGCAGAAGTGACTGTTGACACTCCACAATTTACAATTGTCCAAGGTGGCTCAAAACATGGCTCTGACATACTGGTGGGTGTGGGTTACTGCTATTCTAGAGATGGATCAGCTAATAAAAAGGGCAACAAAGATGGAAGTGTACAGTGAAGAACAGCAGAATTAACTGTTTAACATCAGTTAAGCAGACAGGAGACTTATTTTCGAAATGACCACGTCCATTTTCGTGCACTTCAAATGACACTGCTCTTCCTACAGCTAATGTTTAGGGCTTACATTAGGACTGAGGGCCACAATCACTCATATGCATGGTTTCGTGACTTTTTGGCCTTGAGACGTTTCGGTCTGGAACTTTTCGGCCGGGATGTTTTGGCCCTACAAAAGGCCGAAACATCCCACTTTAGGAGGCCGAAACGTCTCACTTCAGTTTGGTTTTCACAACTCAGTTTTTGTTGAAAAACAGCAAACCATGATATGTCAAACTTGAAAAATGATTAAAGGAAGCTTGGAGTAAATGGGAGTATACCCCTCCCCCCCTCCACTCTCTTAAATGAATTTCTCGCTGTTTGGCAGTGACTAAAATAAACTACAATTACTAGATTTTTTTACCGGATTTAATTTAATTTAATAAATTGTCAGAGCATTCTTTGACTGAATCTATTTTATTTACGTTGTCTCTCCACCCTCTTTCTACGAGGCCGAAACGTCCCAGGCCGAAAAGTCTCAAGGCCGAAACATCCCAGGGCCGAAACGTCTCAAGGCTGAAATGTCACGATCCCATATGCATCAGGATGTACTCTTGTTAAGGAAGCCCTGCAACAGCATCTTCATTGTGATGTACCAACGACATCGTTACCCAGTTTGCCAAACTTCGTCTCGTGTCGATAATAAACCCTCAGGCTGTTATTCATTCCTCTCGGCCGTTAATAAACCGTAACACTCTCCAAACTCATGTTATTGTTATATTGGTATTTGTTAATTAGGGGAATTATTGATAATTTAATCAATTGTATTAGTGTCTGTCATAATAATATCCACTTGAGGTGTGAATGTCAATCAATTTGTTTGTTCATTCTATTCTCTGTATTTTTATTTATCTTCAATATTGCAGTTGGGGGGAAGGGAGAGGGAAGGAATGGGGTTTACATTTTTTGCATGTTATTTTATATTGGGCTGTTGGTGGGGGCAGGGGGGGGGGGGTATTCGCTTATTAATTTACATTGTGTTTATGTGCTATTATTCCTATTTATTTCAAAATATAAACTAAATAAAAATTAAATATTGAATCTTGTTATTTGTTGTCACAACCAGCTCAATTTGGTTGGCAACCCCGTGGCACCACAAATTAGCGTTAAAGATGCAAAATCGTAATCTTCAACGAATCATCCAAAGAACAACGTAAATTACCGACGAATCATCCATTGGACGATTCATCGGCAATTTCTGTTCATGACGAATTGTCCAGATTCTACGGCGAATGTGCAATCACGACGAATTGATCAGTAACCGAAACGACAGTGTCTTGGACGTTTCGTCTTCGGAACATTTAAGCCCTAGACTTTTCGCCAGTTTTTGGCCTACTAATATCGTAGAACTGAGAGTGAGACGGATTGGAGTGGAGTAGAAACAAAACAAATGCCTAACACTTTGTCGCGTTAAGGTGCTACATAATTATGAATTACAGTGACTTCAGACCTCTGCAACTTCGGACCAAGTAACTTCGGCACATTTTGGTGACTTCGGACTGAAAATCGGCAGGTGACTTCGGACCTCCAAAAGTTATTTCGGACCAACTACTTGCTTTTGAAAAAAGCTCATTATTTTGTTGTTTTTGTTCTAAATTTCTTTGTCTCTTTTTTTTTTATATTTTTTTTATAATAATAATAATGAAAAGTTACTTTGGACCAAAAACTTTGCTGCCTCTGACAATAAAATTACAAGGTGTCATGGCTGCATGACTTTGAAGCCGCAGCTTGACACAGGATACTATAGCACTGAAAATTATGTTATGACTTTGACACACATAGTCATAAAGCTAAACTACCTGCCGTAACAATAGAAATTACAACATCAGGTCCAACCAGTTACAAAAATATCACCCCCCCCCCCCCCCCCCCCCCCCCCCCCCCCCCCCCCCCCCCCGTTCTAACCCACTGTTACCCACACTATTGCCGAAATATAATTTCCAAAGCTATGTACCCTGCAGGATATATTGTATTACAGCATAAGGTGCAACTACATGTACTTAACCACACCACCCCCAATAACAGGAGTTACGGGATATATAGCGCTGAACAAATTATGTTATGACCGAGTCATAGGGCAGAATTACTTACCGATATGTCATAGCTTTAGTACCTTGCCCCCCCTCCCCCCTCTATTCTGGAATTCAATGTGAAATTAATTAAAATATGCTTTGCATATCTGTGACATAGATGATAACAGTAAACCTATCATTTGTATATTTCTCTATTAGAACTAATTTGTTATTGATATATTAGATTTGTTATTGATATTAAATGACATTTTAGAATTCGAAGTATATTAATAATAAATTGGTTTAGATCATACACTATTCGTCATGTTTGACCGAAGTCACTGTGGAACCCCTTCGAAAAAGATGATAGGTCCGAAGTTACTTCCCACGGGTCCGAAGTTACTTCCCATGGGTCCAAGTCACTTGGTCCGAAGTCACTTATTATGGTCTGAAGTACCAAAATGGGCCGAAGTCACTCTGGTCCGAAGTTGCAGAGGTCCGAAGTCACCTGATCCCATAATTATAAGTAATGAAATTTTGTTTATTTTGAAATTTCCACCTCTGATATTCTTTACATTCAAATTAAATATACACAAATTACACATCAAAACGAAGGTTGGGAGGTATAGAACATGAAAAATATATGCAATCAATTCACAAAGTTGACAGTAGGCACCACTGGTTCCTGGAAGTCTGCTACCATATTCGTACCAGAACTGATAATGGAATAATATTTCATGCGAACAACTTTTACCAGTTATTTGAGCTCACAATCAGCCGATTCTGATGCCGATTCTGATTGTAATACTGTGCAGTACTGGACAAGTCGAGGCTCGAAAGAACTACATTAAACTG
The DNA here is from genome assembly GCA_031216915.1 of Pictodentalium vernedei. Lineage (NCBI taxonomy): Eukaryota > Metazoa > Mollusca > Scaphopoda > Dentaliida > Dentaliidae > Pictodentalium > Pictodentalium vernedei. The sequence goes on from CM062297.1 coordinate 125,933,728, forward strand.
AACATTTTTCACAGTGTTATACATTTTTGAGCCTTTTAAATTTTTATAGGGGGTCAGGTGACCTGGCAAGCCTCCCCAGTACACCCCTGCTGGTGTATATGGGGGACGACTCCCATGAAAAGTGTAGTATAATAGGGTCATAAGTACTTGATTGATGCCCAAAACTTTTTTGCATCCTCATTGGCTAAAAAAAAGACAAACATTGCAACGCCCATATTTCCAAAACTCCACGGACCAGAATATTGTTTTTAACTTGACTTGACAAACTCCAGATAAGCTATTGCATCATGCATGCGGAAGTATGTAAGTCTGAGAGTCTGTAAGTCTGTTCAAATTTTCTTTAGTTCTTGTCCTATCATTGCTAACTTTAATGTGCTGAAAGCCTTTAGCACAGTCTACAGATTGTATCTATGAAGGGATTTCATTGTAACTTAGAAGGATGACTTTGTATGTATAATGTCTAGACAAAACGTCCCATTTTGGTCGCGATCAGTCAACCGTGATAGCTGCGCAGGTTTGAAACCCGAAAACCTTCAGCACAGTCTACAGGTCGTACTTATGATGGAATTTCATTGTAATTTGTAAAGTGGTTGGATGATTCCATATAATGTGTAAATGAGAACGTCCTATTTTGGCTGGGTTTGGTTAACCTGTGAAGGCTGCAGGGGCACAGTCCTCGCATTCTGAAAAATCTGTGAAGACTAAAAATCGCCTCACTAGACTGCTTTGCAGGGGCCAAAAGCTCTCGCAGGGGCAATTCCCACTTTACCTTACTCTGGTACAATCAGTCAGTTATCTTGGACTAACATAAACTGGGAATTGTTCTCTTGGAACATATTATAAGGGATAGTTATTGTGTGTTAATTGATGAATTATCAATTTCTTATTTCAGAAAATTGAACAATAAATGGATACTATATACCATTCATGCTCACGTCTTAACTGTTGTTTGTTCCCCATGACCCAGTGATAGGGCTGTCGTGACTATCATTTTTTGTAATCGACTAATCGTGACCAGTAATCAACGGTTAGTCGATTAATATTCGCTTCCCATGATTTTTTAGCAAATCATTCTTCTGTTCGTAAAACTCTGAAAATGACAATGGCACCAGTGTGTTCAGACGAAGTGGGGTTGTGGGAACAACAAATTGGTCCCGACTGAAGCTACATGTAGTCCAATCTTGGACCCACAGTCCGTAATATAATTTTTGGGGTTGGTACGTCCTGTGGGACGTACCAACCCCAAAAATAATATTACTGACTGCGGGTCCAAGTTTGAACTAGATTGAAGCCGATGAATTAAAATGAATTTACCAAAGAACGTTCATGCATATGTTTCCTTTCTGCAATAAGTTTCTCGAAATTTTGAACATTGAGATCTATGCATTCCCTCGTCAGTTGTTAAAATTGGAACTTAGTCTGAAGTTCCGAACTTTGAGAAGTGATCTGACGTTCTGACTTTCGTCATAATTTTGTCACTTCCGCGCTTTGGGTTTTCCAGTGGGTGCATTCATGTGTACAAGACTGGAGAAATTCAGAAGAATCTATTCTTCTCGAGTAACTGTGAGTGTTCTTTCTTACACAGTCAGTGACAGTCGTACAGTCTTCCGGATATGAATGTTAACTATGGTTAGATATTTAAAGTTATTCACCTCCATTGATCATTCACCTCACAAAACAATGCAATTTAGCCCCGACGTGTAGTAGACGTGTACCACCTTGAAAATGAACGACGATCGACTAAAAATAAAAAAACGTCGACTACTTCAATAGTCGACGGTTAGTCGACTAATCGAATAATCGCGACAGCCCTACCCAGTGACCCACTCAGAATCAATTTTAGGGAATCAATTCCAGCATACTTGTCCCCTTACTTAGCTTACTACATGTATGATTGGCTATCCATGAAAAATGGAAGGATGAAATGAAGAAACTGCATTAATTGGTCTCTGGCAAGATGTATAAATAGAACAGTCCTGATTATGCATCTTGCCAGAGAACGATCAAACTCTAAAACATAGAAGATCTTAAATGTAACCAGTGTGCACCAATTTGAATACAGTACGTGGAGAGTGGATTGTAACTAAATCACTCACGGAGTGGAGTTATCACCCAAACTATAATTTTCAAATTTTGTATATATCGACTAAAACACAAGCAATGTTTCAGCCAATGGACCTCCGGGTTTAACCCAGAGATCCAGCAGCCGAAACATTGCTTGTGCTTGTTATGCTTTGCAACAAATTTGCAATTATTGCTTGGGTGGAATATCCACTCTGCGGGTGATTTAGTGATAATACACTCTCCACGCACTGTACTTCCAACTACCAAGTGTCTGACTGTCATATTTTATTATTTAAAATGTAGTATTAAAGTACTACACACAGAAACAGTTTCTCATTCAATCTGAATCAGTCTATTAGTGTTTAACTGATTATCATAAATGTCTGCTGACTGATTACTTGTTATTTGAGCTCACAATTGGCCAATTCCGATGCTGATTCTGATTGTAATACCGTATACTACTAGACAAGTCGATGCTCGCAAAGAATAAATTGAATATATTTTACAGTGTTTACAGTCCATTCACTACTAGATAAGTTGAGACTCAAAAGAACGACAGTAAACTGAACATATTTCACAGTGTTTAACTCCGTTGACTCATGTCCAGTAAAATTACCAGTTGCGCACACTTGGGTGGTAAACGTGGCTCTCAGAGCAGAGAATTTTTACTGTGACCTGAGTCAGTGGAATGCAACCTTCACTTTTCCAGTATGAACTGGCGATTGCCACAAGTACGCTCAGTTGTAAGCTTTACATGTCGTTTAACTTGTTAATCCCATAAAAGGGCATCTTGAGAGAATAAGAATACACATTGTGGTGGTGTTTCAACTTTATTAAATGGTATCATTGACATCATTTTACATTAACAATTGAACAATTGTAGAAGATAATAAAATGCGGTTTATGAATCATCACAAAATGCTTGACAACAATCAGTTGAACCAATGTTCCAGGAGCTGTTGCGGTTGTCATCCGATTGCCTGCAATCGGCTGATTGTGGTGTCTGGTTCCAATCATCGGTTCAACACTAGTCAGTATCGCTGTCATCTCTATCAAATAATTCAATGTCTGTTTCATGACTATCACTGTCTGTGCCAGATTTGCTGCAGGAGCTGCTATTACTGGAATCGTAATGTTTACGCTTCCTTGGTTGGTAATGGAGCTGATTGACCCTACATGTTCGCTCCAGTTGAATTTTTCATTTAGATGCAACAACTGAAACCCTCCACGACCATTTCAATCAGTTCTTCCCTCATTCAACCAGCTTGGATTGTTTCCTTCAATAAGCAGGAGGTTCTCTATCGTTGTGTACGTCATAGATAGGCGGCGATCTGTCAGAATTCCTGTCAGTATGCTGAACCCACGCTCCACATTGCTATTGGAAACTCCTATACACAGTAGCAGTCTGACATGGATTTGACTCTCCCATAAATTGCACCAAGGCAAAACCTTATACAGTTAAAACTAGAAGTCCTGTCACGAATCGTGCGCTTGTCTAGGCTTAATTGCACGTAGGAATTGCGCGCAATTGCCATATCGAATGGCACTCAAAGCACGGCAGGTTCTTCTGGTTACCCATAGCAAACACAGGCAATGTTTCAGCCAATGGACCTCCGGGTTACCCGGAGGTCCATTGGCTGAAATATTGCTTGTGCACAAGCCATATGTACAGAATTTGCTGGCCTTACTATGGTCATGACGCGTAGATTATAGCGCAGATCGACATGCTATTTGTGCGCATTTCAAGACAGGACTTCCAGTTTTAACTGTAGACTAATTAATTCTGTTTCAGTGATGGTATGAAGCACATCCACTGGGTACAAGGTATTAAAGTTATGGTAGCAGTACTTCAGAAAAAAACCCAAATATATGCTTTCAGCTCTCTACCCATTAATATTTCCATTGCATCCTGTGTTTGCTTGTACATGTACTTTACTAGTTTGTTTTGGTGAACTTCTTGAGGTAAGCGGCTGCTCTGAACATTCAATTGCTGCAAATTAATAATCATACAGGGCCAAATAAAGATCATAAAGGTGGGAATTTTGTTCAAAAAAGAATAATCATACATGTATGATTATTAGGCACTCAAGAGTACTTGACTTCATACCCGTAATGCAGCTATGATATAGCCATAGATATTGGAAGTGACCTTAGACACCAACAAATTAACCCTTTACCCAATGCAGACGATATCAAAATTTATTAATTTAAATATCATTTTTAACTCAACTTTGGCGAAGCCAAATTTGAGGTATTGTCATGGTCCATCGTCCTTTTGTCCCTCGCGCCGTACACACGGTTCGGGCTGAAGGCCGTAAATTATGCAAATTAGATGAACTTTGATTTAATCAGTGCTACTTATACACAGCAAGTGCACATGTCAATATGGCTCGGAGTCTGTATTTATGAACCGATCTTCCCGAAACTTTTTGGGTACCTTTGTTATCACCTTGGGACGAGAATGAGTGTTTCTGGGTGCAGTCCAAAATTCGAGATGGCTGCCAGTGGCCATTTTGTATCAAAATTAGGTCCTATCAGTTTTTTGTACACAACTTCTATATGGCTCAGGCTAGAGGCCGTATTTATGAACCGATCTTTACGAAACTTCTTGGGTACCTTTGTTATCACCGTGGGATGAGAATGAGTGTTTTTGGGTGTGGTCCGAAATTCAAAATGGCTGCCGGCGGCCATTTTTGTACCCAAATTAGTGTAATCAGTTTTTTGTACAGAACTTCTGTATGAAAGTTTTGATTTGAATAAATTTCTGTATGAAAGTTTAGTAACACGGAATGCATCATATATAATACATGTTTTTTTCTCCAGCAGAAATTATGCAAATTAGATGAACTTTGATTTATTCAGTGCAACTTATACACAGTAAATGCATGTGTCAATACGGCTCAGGCTAGAGGCTGTATTTATGAACCGATCTTCACAAAAATTCTTGGGTGCCTTTGTTATCACCTTGGGATGAGAACGAGTGTTTCTGGGAGCGGTCCAAAATTCAAGATGGCTACCAGTGGCCATTTTGTACCAAAATTAGGTCCAATCAGTTTTTTGTACCCAACTTCTATATGGCTCAGGCTAGAGGCCGTATTTATGAACCCATCTTTTCGAAACTTCTTGGGTACCTTTGTTATCACCGTGGGACAAGAACAAGTGTTTTTGGGTGCGGTCCAAAATTCAAGATGGCCACCAGCAGCCTTTTTGTACCAAAATTAGTGCAATCAGTTTTTTGTACAGAACTTCTGTATGAAAGTTCTGATTTGAATAAATTTTTGTAGGAATGTTTAATAACATGGAATACATCACATATAATACATGTTTTTTTCTCATGCAGAAATTATGCAAATTAGATGAACTTTGATTTGTTCAGTGCTACTTGTACACAGTAAGTACACATGTCAATACAGCCCGGGCTAGAGTCTGTATTTATGAACTGATCTTCACAAAACTTCTTGGTCTTGGGGTACCTTTGTTATCACCTTGTGACAGGAACGAGTGTTTTGGGGTGCCTTTGTTATCACTGTGCTATGAGAACAAATATTTTTGGGTTCAGTCAGACCGACTCTGGGACTCAAAGATTTCTTTTCTAGTTTAGCATCCAACTGTCACCACACTTTTACAATACTTTACCTATATATTTGTTACAGGCTACGGTCAGCATTTATGTACAGACCGTTACAATACTTTACATGTACATTTGTTATCAGATCATTACCTAGATGTTTGTCATTGCTGTGTCACATACTATACATGTACATGTCTTAAACAAGTTGAGCTACAGTGTCATTGACACTTTCATTTAATTTTTTTTCGAAAGATTTCAACAAAACCATATCATGTGACCCCTCATTGGAACAAGCTCGATGAGCTAGTTCCAAAGAGGGGGTCACATGATATGGTTTTGTTGAAATCTTTCGAAAAATAATATTTTTATACTGTACCAATGACCCAGACATAGCTGGTGCTAACTCTTAAAAATCTAGGGCCAAACACAGATTTTGCCCCCCAATCCCCAAAATTTGCATCTAAAACCAAAGAAATCATGTCCTGAATGGCCCTCCATACTTTGCCTCTACTGCGCATGTGCAGTGTCAAGGACATCCCGAAATTGGCGCCATTAATCATTCTTTGTTTGGCCCTTCATCAGTTAACATCTGATTGATCTTTGTGCTTGTAAATCTCAGTTTAAATGATGCCAGACACATAAATATTAGAGAAATGGTGGTTCTAAGGAGGATATAGAAGGAGGAGAGGAAAAATGAGTGACAGAAAATAATCAGGGCTGTAACTTAAAATTTTTTAATGAAATTATGTTAAGTTACCTATTTTCGAGGCAACAGCCTGTTGTGGTCATTCTTGTTATCAAATTACACTGCTTGTTCAGTGTTTTCCTCTCTCCATTTCCTTTAAGTCCCCTCTTGCTATTCTCCCATGCTTTTGGCATATTTTCTGTAATTTTATTACCAAAAATTTCTTGGGAGTTTTAGCTGGATAACAGAATGAATTCTGTTCTTTTCCCCATGTTTACGTCTTCACCTATGGGTGTTTAGGCGTAGTGTTCTGCATCTACCATCTGATGTTCTGTAGTTTCTTCCCTGGAAGTCTCTGTTTTGCATCAGATAGTGTTATTGGTAACTGATTTCGGGCCAGGGTTATCAGTGCCTGGAGTCATGTTTCTGGTGTTTTTACACTTCTTGTTTATATTGACAACAGCCTCTGTGTGAGGGGGATTTCTTGAAAATAATATCTTGATGTTAGTTTAATCATATCTAGATACATTATTATTATTCGTAAGTGTTGCATTAAATTTTTTAAAATATTTAAAAAATTTTTGTCCACACTTAGGCTTGGGATCCATTGGGGCTCAACGTTACTTTTCAGAAACTTGGGCTTTTCTGAAAAAATATTTTTTCAAAATAATTATTTTGATTTCAATTATTTTTTCTATGTTAATGGATCATGTTATTATGTATTTTGATTTGCAGGGGTTGGTGCGAGTACTAGGACTTTGTTTTCTTTTCACAATGAAAGGATATTGTTCAATTGGATTAAGAGGAAATCTTCCTCTGACTTTCATAATCATTGCATAAATGTAGTCAGTGTACTCGCACTAACTCCTGTTCAGTATGTGTTATTTTCGATGACAACATGGGACGCGTGTGTCACAGTATGTTAGCGGGGAAATGGCCATGCCGGTCCTTTCCCCGCAGGGTCACTCTAGTTTATCAATCTCTATTTCGCCGTCAATTCCAACCACGACATTGGAAACGACAATGATGTCTAATAGACTTAACTTAGACGCTTTATCATATGTAGACCACCTTACTGAGGCGTTATCATTACGTCTTCAAGAGAAAGAATTCCAGGATATGATTCTTAATGAGATTTCTTTCAAGGGCAGTAGTTTTCCATGTATAACTCCGCCCTTCAGTGGCAACCTGGAGTTGATTAGACGTGACGCAGCCCTAGCTACATCCACGCGCGTGGATAGTAAGGTGAAGAACTCTCTCAGAGTCGCTTCGGTCTCGGAGAAGCTTCTCTTCGATGGCAACCTTTCAGCAATCTATGAATTGCTCGATATACACGTTCTCTTGTCAATCAAGTGTAACAAGAGATTCAGACTTGGGCAAACATTCGGTGGTTGACTCAGAGAGTTCCACTGTAGTTGCCGGATCCGAGTTTCTCGATTATGACGGATGCCAGTCAAACAGGTTGGGGCACAATATTGATCCCAACGGATTCGAAGTGCCAGGGTCTTTGGGTTTCACAGTTTTTAGGCAAGCACTTAACTTCCAAGAAATGATATTATTTTGGCTTGCACTACGTCATTGGATGAACATTATTCAGAAACGCATGTCCAGATCCTGTCCGATAATACGACAGTAGTTGCGTATATCCGGAACCAGGGAGGCACTCATTCGGTTCCGTTATTGAATTTAACAGAAAGAATCCTTCTGTTTGTTATAGAACACCAAGTTCTGTTTCGGTCTGTCATATTCTGGGTCGTTGGATTGTATTAGCAGACTCCCTTTCACGTAAGGGTCGATTGTTGCCGTCAGAATGGACTCTCAACAAACAGGTATTCAATCAGATTTGCTACCAATGGGAGCGCCCAGTGATAAATTTTTTGCGACACAACTCACCAATCAATTGCAGACGTATGTGTCACCGTGTCCGGATCCCCGAGCATATGTAGTTAACGCTCTATCGATCTAGTAGGACGGGATGATAGGATATGCGTATCCTCCAGCGCTGTTGATTCAGCAAGTATTGCTAGGATAATACATTCACAATACAATTCTGTTGGTAGCATCTCTGTCTCCACAGAGACCGTGGATAAATTTACTTAGTGTCTGCTGTGGGACTTACCGCGAAAACTTCCTCCACGAGAGGATCTTTTTTCGCTGGGGAAATTGTGTCAACTTCATCACAACCCGCAAGGTCTCAACCTTCACGTATTCAGTTGTGCGGTCCTTCTTGCATGGCAAGCATTGTACAGGGCGAGCAGTGGATGCGATTTCTAACTGTAGGAGGACCTCCTCTTCGCTATACTATGCGGCTAAAGTGGAGGGTCTTCCGTCGGTGTAGGGATCTTTATGTTGATATTTTTGATCCCTCCATACCAGACATTGCAAACTTTCTAGTATACTTGTTTGACGAGATCAACTGCAGCCAGTTACTATTAAAGGTTATAGGTCTATGTTATCTGATACCTATGCACACCATGATAGTTTACAATTGAGCCTAATGTCTCTTTATCTAAGTTAGTTTGAAACTTTTCGATAAATAGACCTAGAATCCTTAGATTAATTCCTATACGGAATTTAGCTTGGGTTCTTATTAAACTAAAGCAACCATTTGAACCTCTTGAGACAGTAGTTTCAAATTCTGGCCTTTTAGGACAGCAATTCTCTTAGTCTTCTCTTCTGCTGAAGAGTCAGTGAGCTTCATGCACTATCGGTGGATGATTCTCACTTTCGTAGTATCGGAAACTCTATTACCTTTACTACTAATGTTGGATTTTTGGTTAAGAATCAGGCTCCTTATAAATATCCGGAACCTATTGTTTTAAAGGTCCTTCCGTCTTCGAACGGGCATAGGCCTTTACTCTGTCCGGCTAGACCTTTATGTATTTATTAACAGATCTCAGTTTATCAGTAAGGACGTAAAGCTTCTTCTGGCTCTGATGCCTAATAGAAAGGTCATTACGGTCTATTCTATTGCTAAATGCATTCAATTAACTATCGGTACTGCTTAGGATAATCTATCCTTAACTCAGCAGTCTATGCTTAAGATTTCGGCTCATGAAGTAAGAGCTCTTCTACATCTTGGGCTTGCGTAAATAGTGTTGCTATTATAGATTTAAAGAAGGCTGCATATTGGTCTCAGCCATCCACATTCACGAATTTTTATCTCAGAAATATCGAGTCCATTTCTGGAGGCCTGCATTGCTTAGGTCCATTATCGGCTGCTCAGAATGTTGATCACTTAACAATTGCAACTATAGCTACGTAGGCTTTATGTTCCGGCAGTGACTCCGTCCTGCTGCCCTCTTTGCTCTGGGCTATTTGACCCAGGGCAAGGGAAAGGGGGGGGGGAGGGTGTTCCCTTAGGTCACCTGTTTTATTATGAAAACAAGGGGATACCTCCTCCGGAGTCAGTAATTCTGAGCTGTTACTGGGATGGTTTTAAAGTGAAAAGTTATGTTTTAAAAATTCATTCATGTCATAGTTTTAAAGTATAGCATTTGAATATGTCACGTGTCAAACGGGCGTTATTTTACTATCCTCGGACACTTTTAAAAGAGTATAAAGAGTCCCAATTCTCTGGACTAACTTTATTTATTGGCTTACTTTAAAATAATTAGTATAAGAATTATACTGGATGTTAATAGAGAATATGGATGTTATGATGCTCAATTATAGAAGGTATTGTGTCTTTCTAATTTATCATAAATAAGAAAGATACATGTAAAGCCTAATACTCCTTTTCTCCTCGAGGGGATGACTCTATTTTATATAGTTGAGCTTATTGGATTTTCCTCTATGTCCTGGGCCCTCCAGCCTTTTTACTATTCAGCTATGTCTGGGTCATTGGTACAGTATAAAAATGTTAAAAAATTTATAGTAATTTATATATTTTTTATACTTACCAATGACCCAGGTGGGGATGGCCCTCCCAGGAGTTGGGAACTCATACCTCCCCGCTGAGGACATAGCGCTTACCGGGCACTGATTGTAAGGATGATTAATGGCGCCAATTTCGGGACGTCCTTGACACTGCGCATGCGCAGTAGAGGCGAAGTATGGAGGGCCATTCAGGACATGATTTCTTTGGTTTTAGATGCAAATTTTGGAGACTGGGGGGCAAAATTTGTGTTTGGCCCTAGATTTTTAAGAGTTAGCACCAGCTATGTCTGGGTCATTGATAAGTATAAAAAATATATAAATTACTATAAATTTTTTAACATTTTTTCAGCTGCTGAATCTGCATTTTACGAGGGCAGATGCGGGCAATTCGTTGGGTAAAGGGTTAATAGATGGTAAACTCGATGAACTGAGTTTGGTTGGCATGTACTAGTGTACATCTAAATTGAGAATGTCCAATGTTATTTTATTTTCTGTTCATCTGACTTGCCTAACATTAATTTGTTTTCTTTCAGCATGGACATTTTTCTTCTGGAATTGTTACAGCATGTTGATCAAAAAACAAAAGAACAAGAGAAGATGTGTATAAACAGTAGAGTTCTGTTCAAACCCTGGTAATAATATCTTACCTAGACTAAACAAATCTGCCAAACAATATTTAGTATATACAGTTAAAACTAGAAGTCCTGTCATGAAATGCGCACAAATAGCACGTTGATCTGTGTGTTAATCTGCGCGTTATGACCATAGTGAGGCTATCAAATTCTGTACACATGGCCTGTGCACAAGCAATGTTTCAGCCAATGGACCTCCGGGAAACCCAAAGGTCCATTGGCAGAAACATTGCCTGTGTTTGCTGTGAGTAACCAGGAGGACCTGCCGTGCTTTGGATGCCATTCGATATGGTAATTGCACGCAATTCCTATGCGCAATTAAGCCTAGATAAGCATACAGTTTGTGGCAGGACTTCTAGTTTTAACTGTAGTACACACAGGTGACTTGGTCAACCATCCACAGGCCACACATCAGGCTCTCAAGCCACCAGTCAAACTCTGTAAGGAATTAGGACATGGAATCAGTCTAGTCCTTAAATAGTCCATGTTTAAATTTAAATTATCTGGAATGTTTCAGTTGGTCAGTAAAAGTGAACCTGCAAATCGCTTTTCTGACCAACAGAAATATTTCATCTGATTGAAGCTAGAATATATCATAAACAATCATTTTTAGCTTAACTTGACATCACGCGTGCGGAAGTCTGTTAGTCTGTGAGTCTGTTCACATTTTCCTTTAGCACGGGCTTCACCCCGCAGTTCTTGTCTGATCATCACGAAATTTCATATGCAGGTTTGGGGTCATGTCTAGATGAGAACGTCCCCTTTTGGTCGCGATCGGGCAACCGGTATGGTTGCCCGAGCCCAAAACCCTAAAACCATTAGCACAGTCTACAGGTCGTATTTATGAAGGGATTTCATTGTAACTTGGTAGGATGCCTCTGTATAATGCCTAGATGAGAATGTCCCCTTTTGGGCATGATCTGTCAACCGTGATGGCTGCCCAAGCCCGAAACCCAAAAACTTTTAGCACAGTCTGCAGGTCATGTTTAATATGGTAGGATTTTATTGTAACTTGGTAGGATGACTCCTTATGATGTCTAGATGAGAATTCCCCATTTGGGCATGATCTGCCAACCCTGAGGACTGCCCGAGCCCAAAACAAGAAAACCTTTAGCACAGTCTACAGGTCATATTTATTCAGGAATTTCATTGTAACCTGGTGGGTTGACTTCATATATTGTCTGGATGAGAAGGTCTCCTTTTGGACGTGATTGGGCAACTGTGATGGCTACAGGGGCCCGAAAACTTTTAGCACAGTCAACAGGTCATATTTATGAAGGGATTTCTTTGCAACTTGGTAGGATGACTCCAAATAATGTCTAGATGAGAACGTCCCATTTTGATCTCGATCATTCAGCCTTGATGGGTGCCCGAGCCCAAAAACCTTTAGCATAGTCAAAAGGTCATATTTATGGAAGGATTTCATTGTAACCTGTTAGGTTGACTCCATATAATGTCTAGATGATGACATCCCCTTTTGGTTGTGATTGGTCAACTGTGATGGCTACAGGTGCCCGAAGCCCGAAAACCTTGAGCAGTCTACAGGTTATATTTATAAAGGGATTTCATTGTAACTTCATAGGATCACTCCAGATGATGCCCAGATAAGATTGTCCCCTTTGGTTGCGATCATTCAACCAGGAGGGCTGCCGGAAGCCCCAAAACCTTGAGCACAGTCTACAGGTCATATTTATGAAGGGATTTCATTGTAACCTCGTAGGATCACTCCAGATGGTGCCCAGATGAGATTGTCCCCTTTGGTTGTGATCATTCAACCAGGAGGGCTGCCCGAGCCCGAAGCCCGAAAACCTTTAGCACAGTCTACAGGTCATATTTATGAAGGGATTTCATTGTAACTTAGTAGGTTGACTTCATATAATGTCTAGATGAGAACGTCCTCTTATGGACACGATTGGGCAACTGTGATGGCTACAGGGGCCTGAAGCCCCAAAACCTTTAGAACACTCTACAGGTCATACTTATGAAGGGATTTCATTGTAGCTTGGTAGGATGACTCCAAATAATGTCTAGATGAGAACGTCCCATTTTGATCGTGATCATTCAGCCTTGATGGGTGGCCGAGCCCAAAAACCTTTAGCATAGGCAAAAGGTCATATTTATGGAAGGATTTCATTGTAACCTGTTAGGTTGACTCCATATAATGCCTAGATGATGACATCCCCTTTTGGTCGCGATTGGTCAGCTGTGATGGCTACAGGTGCCCGAAGCCCAAAAACCTTGAGCACAGTCTACAGGTCATATTTATGAAGGGATTTCATTGTAAATTTGTAGAATCACTCCAGATGATGCCCAGATGAGATTGTCCCCTTTGGTTGTGATCATTCAACCAGGAGGGCTGCCCGAGCCAGAAGCCCGAAAACCTTTAGCACAGTGTACAGGTCATATTTATGAAGGGATTTCATTGTAACTTGATAGGTTGACTTCATATAATGTCTAGATGAGAACGTCCTCTTATGGACACGATTGGGCAACTGTGACACTGTGACGGCTACAGGGGCCCGAAGCCCGAAAACCTTTAGAACACTCTTTAGGTCATAATTATGAAGGGATTTCATTGTGGCTTGGTAGGATGACTCCAAATAATGTCTAGATGAGAAAGTCCCCTTTTGGTCATGATCATTCAGCCTTTATGGCTGCCCGAGCCCAAAGACCTTTAGCATAGTCTATAGGTCATATTTATGGAAGAATTTCATTGCAACCTGTTAGGTTGACTCCATAGAATGCCTAGATGATAACATCCCCTTTTGGTCGTGATTGGCCAACTGTGATGGCTACAGGTGCCCGAAGCCCGAAAATCTTGAGCACCGTCTACAGGTCATATTTATGAAGGGATTTCATTGTAACTTTGTAGGATCACTCCAGATGATGCCCAGATGAGAATGTCCCCTTTTGGTTGTAATCATTTAACCATTATGGCTGCCCAAGCCCAAAGCCCGAATACCTTTAGCACAGTCTACAGGTCATATTTGTGAAAGAATTTCATTGTAACTTGGTAGGTTGACTTCACATAATGTCTAGATGAGAACGTCCCCTTTTGGACACGATTGGGCAACTGTGACAGCTACAGGGGCCCGAAAACCTTTAGAACAGTCTACTGGTCATAATTATGAAGGGATTTCATTGTAGCTTGGTAGGATGACTCCAAATAATGTCTAGATGAGAACGTCCCCTTTTGGTCGCTATCATTCAGCCTTGATGGCTGCTCAAGTCCAAGCCCCCAAAACATTTAGCATAGTCTATAGGTCATATTAATGGAAGGATTTCATTGTAACCTGTTAGGTTGACTCCATATAATGCCTAGCTGATGACATCCCCTTTTGGTCGTGATTGGTCAACTGTGACGGCTTCAGGGGCCCGAAGCCCAAAAACCTTGAGCACAGTCTACAGGTCATATTTATGAAGGAATTTCATTGTAACTTCGTAGGATCACTTCAGATGATGCCCAGATGAGAATATCCCCTTTTGGTTGCGATCATTCAACCATGATGGCTGCCCGAGCCGAAAGCCCAAAAACCTTTAGCACAGTCTACAGGTCATATTTATGAAGGGATTTCATTGTAACTTGGTAGGTTGACTTCATATAATGTCTAGATGAGAATGTCCTCTTTGGACGCAATTGGGAAACTGACAGCTACAGGGGCCTGAAGCCCAAAAACCTTTAGCACAGTCTACAGGCCATATTTATGAAAGGATTTCAATGTAACTTGATAGGATGACTCGTTTTGGAATAATTTCACTGTAACTTGGTAACTTTAATTAATATACGTTAACTGTGAGGGCCACATACATTAACTGTAAGGTTATATTAACCCACCCCTCAGCTCTTTAGTACAGTGTACACATCATATTATTTTTATCAAAAACATAGCATACAGGGACCAAAAATGAACATATTCCCAATTATCACAATTCTTGTCTAATTTCATAATCCTTTCATAAACATTGAACATTATCCTTGTCATCAAATACAACACACAAGTTAAGCTACAGTGTCATTGACACTTTCATTTGTGAATTAGTGCAAGAAATGTTTCTCAATCAGTATTTGATTTGATCAAATCTTTCAATACCATCAGCATATGTGGACTACTAGGAACCTTATGATCCATGAACAGTGGACTACCAGGAACCTCCTGATCCTTGAATAGTGGACTACCAGAAACCTCATGATCATTGAACAGTGGACTACTAGGAACCTCATGATCCATGAACAGTGGACTACCAGGAACCTCCTGATCCATGAACAGTCAATTACCAGGAATCTAGTGATCCATGAACAGTGGACTACCAGAAAGCTCATGATCCATGAATAGTGGACTACCAGAAACTTCATGATCCATGAACAGTGGACTACCAGGAACCTCATGATCCTTGTACAGTGGACCACCAAGAACCTCATGATCTATGAATAGTGGACTACTAGGAATGATGTGAGCCATGAACATTCTACTACCAGCTGGAACCCTCTGGGGACCTCATTTTGCAGATGACAGTCTACTTATGTCCAGTCTTGATTCCAGTACTTAACCAGTTAACAGATATATATATTTTAACCAGTACAAGTCTGCTTATTTCTCGGCTTGCCGGTAAGTGACCTGAATTCAGGTCATTATTTCCAGTGGATACAAAAGTTGATTTGCAGACCAGCAGCGAAATAATGAATACAATTTGGTTCTTCCAACATGCTCTCAATTACTAATAAACAGACTTGTCCTTTTCATCTGATTCAATTTGAATTTGTTTCTATTTAGAATACCTTACTTGATTTGTGTAACTTTTTAGTCATGATTAGAAGTCAGCGGAAGGATGGGACTGATAGATATTTAGATGGCAACCCTATGATGACTCCATATAATGCCTAGATGAAAACGTTCCCTTTTGGTCGCGATTAGTCAACTGTGATGGCAACAGGGGCCCGCAGCCCGAAAACCTTTAGCACAGTCTACAGGTCATATTTATGAAAGAATTTCATTGTAACTTGGTAGGATGACTCCAGATAATGTCTAGATGAGAACACCCCCTTTTTGTCGCGATCATTCAGCCATGATGGATACCCAAGCCCAAAACCCCAAAACCTTTAGCACAGACTACATGTCGTATTTATGAAGGGATTTCATTGTAACTTGGTAAAATGACTCAGTATAACGTCCAGATGAGGACGCCCCCGTTTGGTTGCGATTGGTCAAGCATGATGGTTACACAGGCCTGAAGCCCAAAAACCTTTAGCACAGGCTACAGGCCGTAGTTATGAAGGGATTTCATTGTAACTTGAGAAGATGACCCCTTTTGAAACAATTTCACTGTAACTTGGTGACTTTGGTTGACATACATTAACTGTGAGGGCCACATACATTAACTGTGAGGGCCACATTAACCCACCCCTCAATTCTTTAGTTCAATCTGCACCTCAAATTATTTTTATTGAAAACATAGCATACAGGGAACAGAAATTAACATATTCCCAATTATCACAATTCTTGTTGTTATTTCATAATCCTTTCATAAACATTGAACATTATCCTTTTCATCAAACACAACACACAGTCAAGTTAAGCTACAGTGTCATTGACACTTTCATTTCATCTTACACTCAGAAATTCTCATTAATTATGAATAATCCAAGTGGTTCAAGCTTCAGACGAATAGAAAGTTTTGAAAGAGGAAGTTGGTATACCTTGTTATATTCACATATCTATTAAGGGGCAAAGAGGATCGAAAAATGGTTTTCAGATATCATTTTCCTAGTTCTCTGCTAGTGCCAAGTACCTATGATGTCGGTCCTTAAAATTTGGCCCAAAAATTGGATTTTGATTCTTGCAAACTCATGCTGCAAGAGTCAATTTTCAGTTCTTGAATAATTTAGAACTTTGAGAGTACTGTCAGTGCAAGAACTGCATAGTCAATAGTAAAAAAAGAAAACCTCGCATTTATATATTCACGCAAGTTTAATCCTTAATTTTAATCCTAAGCAGTATAGCATCACTTAATTTACCCTCTGTGAATCTCAGTCTGAAACAAGGTCTCAAGCCCAAAGAGAATTAAGTACCCAGTGGGTAAATTGGCTCACTGTATTGGATAGCGTTATCAAATTCACCCTCTGGGGACCTCATTCTGACAAATTGCTCATTTCCACGCTTGCTTACTGGAAAGATGCAAAAATTGAAGTGTTGACCTATGGCAAAATAATAAATACAGTTCAGTTTTGCTAATTGCCATCCATTTTCCTTTTCAGTTTATCTGTTAATTTTTCTGAATTGAATGCTGCTGTTTCTGGAGATTCAGATATGTTCCATGCACCGGCAAATGCTCTCTGCGGCTTTCTGGGAAAAGTATGCTAAAAAGTCAATTTTCAAACTGCACACCATTCTGAGAGCTGATCAACACACCTTAGAAAAGATTCGAAAATCTTCCATGTCTCAACTAGATTCAAAAACGAATCCAATCGGATTGCAAAACTGGTGTGAGATTCGATTCATTTATTGATTATATGCAGGGCCTTAGTAAAGCCGAAATTTGGGCATCCAAAACTCCAGTCTTCCAGGGCTGATTGTTATGAAAGTCACACACATGTTGGCTATAGGTTTTAGATATGCTGTATACTTTTTCTCGTCATAAGGTGAAATGTGAGAGTCACTGTTCTAAAAATAGATTTCTTCACATAAAGTTTCTTCGGGATAAGAACTTGTGTTTCCCTGCACTGATTTTTATGAAACTTCACACATGTTAGGCGATTAAAAAAATTCTTGTTTCTTGGGTACCACCCTCGTCATAGAAAATCTGCCTCATCACCTTTTTTTCGCTTGAAAATCTCTTCTACGACACTACTTTGCACTTGTAGGACAAATATTTAATCAACTATACCTTGTTTGACAGATGTGAGCTGTGTCAAATAAGATATTGTTGGTTAAATTTCAACTACATTATGGGACATTTTCACTGCTGAAAACATTGGTTTGCCACATTATAAATTATTGTGATGAGTTGACAGTAACATGGTCTGAGGTTTGCGGCTAGGAGCTATGTTCAACCAAGATGCAAAAGGTCGAGGTTGAACATACGCTCCGAGCCACAAACCTCAGACCATGTTACCGTCAACTCATCACAATAATGTATATGCTCCAATAAGACACTACCCATAGCCTAAAACTTACATCGTGGATACACAAGAGGCTTATTTACTAAACTTGTGATCGTTAAAAGTTGCCTTGTTCAAGGCAACTTTTAACTATCACAGGTTTAGTAAATGAACCTCTGGATACACGAGAGGCTTATTTACTAAACTTGTGATCGTTAAAAGTTGCCTTGTTCAAGGCAACTTTTAACTATCACAGGTTTAGTAAATAAACCTCTCGTGTATCCACGACAGCACTGGATAAATAATCAATAAACTGATTCCATCTTAGTTAAAATCTTAAATCGGTTTGTAATTTAAACAACACTTCATCCGGAACACCGTCTGCTGCACACATGAAACATCCAGAAAAATGAAGCGGCTTGCTAGTCACTCCATTGATGAAGCAGTTACGAAACGGGCGACGTCATTTCAAATACTTCACCTTGTGACGTCAGACGGTAACATTTGCTACTTGAGCTGTAAACATAAAATATACTAAACGAGCTCCTGTCCAATAAGAGGAGGGGGATTTTTGTCTTATTGGAACATAATAGTGTAAGTAGTTAAATTTCTGATTCCAACCATTTTCAGAACTGTTTTGTGAATAAAGAAATGAAAAAATTAAAAGAAAAAGCCTCCCTCAGCATAAAATTAAGGAAAAATTGCCGGAGAAACAATAATTCTTTTATAGACCTTAGCTATGGCTGTGTGCTGAATACTTTTTTAGGTTATAAGGTCAAATATTGAGGTCACTGTTACTAAAAATACATATTTTTATACTGTACCAATGACCCAGACATAGCTGGTGCTAACTCTTAAAATATAGGGCCAAACACAAATTTTGCCCCCCAATCCCCAAAATTTGCATCTAAAACTAAAGAAAACATGTCCTGAAAGGCCCTCCACACTTCGCCCCTACTGCGCATGCGCAGTGTCAAGGACGTTCCGAAATTGGCGCCATTTATCATTCTAAGTTTGGCCCTTCATCAGTTAACATCTGACTGATCTTTGTGCTTTTAAATCTCAGTTTAAATGATGCCAGACACATAAATATTAGTGAAATGGTGATTCTAAGGAGGATAGAGAAGGAGGAGAGGAAAAGAATGTGTGACAGAATATTATCAGGGCTGTAACTTAAAATTTTTTAATGAAATTATGTTAAGTTACCTATTTTCAAGGCAGCAGCCATTTTGTTGTCATTCTGATTATTTAGTTACACTGTTTTTTCAAGTGTTTTCCTCTCTCCCTGTCCTTTAAGTTCCCCCTTGCTATTCTCCCATGCTTTTGGCATAGTTTCTGTAATTATTATTACTAAAATTTCTTGGGAGTTTTAGCTGAATAACAGAATGAATTCTGTTCTTTCCCCATGTTTACGTCTTCACCTACGGGTGGTTAGGCGTTGTGTTCTGCATCTACCATCTGATGTTCTGCAGTTTCTTCCCTGGAAGTCTCTGTTTTGCATCAGATAGTGTATTTTTGGTAACTGATTTCGGGCCTGGGTGCCTGGAGTCTTATTTTAGTGTTTTTACACTCATTGTTTACATTTACAACAGCCCTCTGTGTGAGGGGGGGATTTCTAAAAAATAATATCTTTATGTTATTTTAATCATAACTAGATACATTATTATTGTTCGTAAGTGTTGAATAAATTGTTTAAAATATTTTTAAAATTTTTGTCCACACTTAGGCTTGGGATCCATTGGGGCTCAACGTTACTTTTCAGAAACTTGGGCTGTTCTGAAAAAATATTTTTTCAAAATATTTTGATTTCAATTATTTTTTCTATATTAATGGATCATATTATTATTATGTATTTTGATTGCCAGGGGTTAGTGCGAGTACTAGGACTTGTTTTCTTTTCACATTGAAAGGATATTGATCAATTGTTTTAAGAGGAAGTCTTCCTCTGACTTTATTATCATTCTATATGTGGTCAGTGTACTCGCATTAACTCCTGTTCTGTATCGTATGATTTCGATGACAATATGGGAAGCGTATGTCACGGTATGTTGTTGGGGATTTGGACACTCCGGTCATTTCCCTGCAGGGTCACTCTACTTTATCAATTTCTATTTCAGACGATCAAGATTAGGGTGATGTATCTGTGATGTCTTCCAACAGTGTGTCTCCGTCGTCACAATTAATGAAGGGCTAGCGGAAAAGTGCTCATGTAATACGCCAATTGCCTAAGAGGACCCTAGTAGGTTCGACGGCCTTTGACGTCCGCTAGCTCGCCCGGTGTAGCGTCCATTCACCGAATGGTTCGGCAGCCGGGTTCGTCCGTTGCGGTCTAGAAGGAATTTTGGGGTGATGCGAGCACTATAAAATTAACTTAATGCACACCCAGTGACGGCGGATCGGAGGGAGAACGGAGGAAGCCTTTTAGTCCGGTTCATAGCTCGTTCCGGTCCATCCGGACGGCAAGCGAGAGAGGCCCCTCTCTCGTTCAACAACATCTGGCCCCAGATGTTGTGGTACAAAATGTGTCGCTAGCGGAGCATACGTCCGTCGCTCGGGACGCTCCGTTGTATAGGCAGTCCGCTGAGACTGCTAAGGCTTCCTCTTCTCGTCAGCGCACACGACCGCACCTTGGCTGCGTGACCGCCGATATATTACCAGCTTCGTCGATCAAGGATTCTTCGGCGACCAGGTCACACCATCCGGCAGCCAGGGATTCGAGACCGATGGACTCCGGACGTTCGCATAGGAAAAGTATGCGGGAGCCATCTGATGCGGAGCTGCCCTCGGCGAAGCAGCGATAGACTGCGCCTCCGCAGGTCTCGACGCCGGACATTCTTGTGCACATAGCACAGCTTATCGCAGCATCCCAGCAGCCGACAGAAACGGTGTCGGATCGAGAATTATCCGACAGCGCTGGGTCGGTAGCCGGGGACTCGAGGCCTGCAGACTCCGGACGTTCGCATAGGAAGTGTGCGGGAGTCAACGTACACGGAGCTTCCGGCGGCAATGCATCGTAAGTCCGCTACTGCACAGGCCTCGGGAACGGACGTGCTTTCTTTAATAGCACAGTTTATCGCAGCATCCCAGCATCAACTGAATCTGTCGCATATATTTTATCCGATGATGCTGGGTCGGGACGCTCCGCGGAAGCGGGTACGGACGTCCGAAAGTTTCATCCGGTCCGACGGGATACCGAAAGGGATTCGGAGGATTTCAAGCTTTCCCTTTCGGAACAACATATGCTGCGATGCCGGATAAGAAACTGATAGCGTCGGTGGACTTAGAAATTTTTTGGTTCGGTTCAGGGACATCGTCCCTCAGTTCCGACATAGTCCAATAATGTCACACAAACTTTCGAATTATTGAACGACGCTATATATATTATTATTTTATGCTTGCTATCCAAGCATTTCTGGTTTCTTGTTCGAAGAGTTATGGAGATGTCTTTCAAAAGTGTGCCTCTGTCGTCATAGTTAATGAAGAGTTAGCGGCAATAAGTGCTCATGGAATATGTCTATCGCTTACGGAGTGACATTTGCTAGCTCACCCGGTGTAGCGTACATTCATCGAATGGTTCGGCTGCCGGGTTCGTCCGTTGCGGTCTAGGAAGGAGATTTGGGTGATCGAGCACTTTAATTACTTTAGTACTCAGCCAGTGACGGCAGATTGAGGACAGATCGGAGGAAGCCTGTTAGTCCGGTTCCTGGCTTGTCCAGGTCCGTCTGGGCTGTGAGCGAGAGAGGTTCCTCTCTCGCCCAACAACATAGGGGACCGCATGTTGTGGTTCAGATATTTTACATTCGGAGCATATGTCCGTTGGTCGGGACGCTCCGTTATATTGACAGTCCGAGAGACTGTCTTTAATGCTTCCTCATCCTCACAGCAGGGCACACGACCGCACATTGGCTACGTGACCTCGAGTATCCGATCAGTTTCGGCATTCAGTGATTCCACGGCGAATAGGTCGCGCCATCCGGTAGCCAAGGGACACGGGGCCTATACACTCCGTTCGCTCGCATATTGGAAGTATGCACGGGGTAACGATCACGGAGCTTCCAGCGGCAATGCATCGTAAGACCGCTTCTCCTCAGGCCTCAGTGACGGACGTGCTATCCGAGTTAGCACAGTTGTTTCGCAGCATCCCAGCAATTGACAGTTTCTCGGTCGAATCAGGAATTATCCGACGGCGCTGGGTCGGTGCGGTCCGCGGTTGCATCAGCTACGGACGACCGAACGCTTTATAGGGTCCGACAGGATGGCGAAAGGGATTCGAAAGATTTCGAGTTTTCCCTTTAGTAGTATCGGAAGATGCCTTTCATATCTTCTGGCATTTCTTCCAGTGATTATTATTTCGGACTTCATTGCTGCGATCTTGGATAAGAGACTTATAGCGTCATTGGACTCGGATTTTTCGATCGGTACAGGGACATTGTCCCTGACTTACCGACGCAGTCCAATATTGTCATTACAACATGTGTTTTATTTTTCGACGCTATATATATATATATACAAGCCTGCTACTAAGCATGATAGTTTAGTTTCTTGTCCGTGTTGCTCATTTCTGCCATTTTATCATTTTTACAAATAGTTTATTTTGGCAGAGCAGGGCATACCGAGAGTTCATATGCGTCTAGACGGTGTGATTAAAGACTGCATATATTCTTTTTCGCCGTTTATGTCTTTTCCAATTTCAATGTTGGGAACGACATTATGTATAGTAGACTTAACTTAGACGCTTTATTATACGTAATCCGCCTTACTGAGGCGTTATCATTACGTCTTCAAGAAAAGATTTACGGGATATTATTCTCAATGTAATTTCTTTTGAGGGCAGTAGTTTGTTCACGTATAACTCCGCCCTTCAGTGGCTGATTGGAGTTGGTTAGACGTGACGCAGCCCTAGCTACATCCACACGCGTGGATAGTAAGGTTAAGAACTCTCTGAGTCGCTTCGTTCTCGGAGGAGCTTCTCTTCGACGGCAACTTTCCGGCAATCCATGAATTGCTCGATTTATACGTTCTCTTGTCTATCTAGTGTTACAAGAGATTCAGACTGGGGCAAACATTCGGTGGTTGACTCAGAGAGTGCCGCCGCAGTTGCCGGACCCGAGTGTGGCTGTTATGACGGTTGCCAGTCAATCAGATTGGGATATATACTGATCCCTACGGATTCGAAGTGCCAGGGTCTTTGGGTTCCGCAGTCTTTTAGCTATCAGTTTAACTTCCGCGGAATAATGTTTTTTAGGCTTGCTTTATGTCATGGCATGAACATTATTCAGAAACGCATGCCCAAATTCCTGTCCTTTAATTCGACAGTAGTGGCGTATCTCCGAAACCAGGGAGGCACTCTTTCGTTTCCGTTATTCAATTTAATGGAAAGAATCCGTCTGTTGGTTATAGTACACCAAGTTCAGTTTTGGTCCGTCATATTCCGGGTCGTCTGATTGTTTTATCGGACTCCCGTTCTCTTACGGGTCGCTTGTTGCTGTCAGAATGGACTCTCAACAAACAAGTATTCAATCAGATTTGCTATCTATGGGAGCGCCCAATGATGATTTATTTATGACACAGCTTGCTAATCAATTGCAGACGTATGTGTTGGCTTGTCCAGATCTCTGAGCTAATAGTGTTAACGCTCTATTGATCTATAGGACGGAATGATAGGATACGCGTATCCTCCGGCGCTGTTGTTTTAGCAGGTATTGCTAAGATAAACAACCACAATACATTTCTGTTGATAGCATCTCTATCTTCACAGAGATCATGAGTAATTTACTCTCTTGTCTACTGTGGGTCTTAACGTGAAATCTTCCTCTATGTGAGGATCTTTTTTCACTGGGTAAATCGTGTCATCTTTATCACAACCAGCAAGGTCGCAACCTTCATGTATTCCGTTGTGTGGTCCGTATTACATTGTAAGCACTGTACTGGACGAGCTTTGGACGCGATTTCTTACTATAGGAGATCCTCTTCTTCGCTATTCTATGCGACTAAAGTGGAGGCTCTTCCGTCGTGGTGTAGGGATCATTATGTTCATATTGTTGATCCCTCCATACTACTCATTGCTATTTTTTAGTATACTTGTTTCACAAGATCTACTGTAGCCTGTTATTATTTAGGTTATAGGTTTATGTTACCTCATACCTATGCACTCTACGATAGTTTACAATTGAGTCTTTTGTCTCTTTATCTAAGTCAGTTAGTAACTTTTTGATAAATGGACTTAGAATCTTTAGATTAAATTCCTATACGGATTTTAACTTCGGTTCTTATTTAGCTAAGTAATCATTTGAGCCTCTGGAAACAGTAGTTTTCAAATTCTGACCTTTTAGACAGTAATTCTGTTGGTTTCTCTTTTACTGTAGAGTCAGTGAGTTTCATGCACTATCGATGGATGATTTTCACTTTCATAGTTTCGGAATCAATACTTCCGTTACTATTTAGGTTGGATTGTTGCATAAGAGTTAGGCTCCTATTATCCGGAACCTATTATTTTAAGGTCCTTCCGTCTTCGTATGGGCATAGGCCTTTACTCTTTCCGGGTACAGTTTATGTATTTATAAACAGATATCTGTTTATTACAAGGGCGTAAGCTTCTTCTGTCTTTGATGTCTAGTAGAAGGACGTTACGCTCCATTTTATTGTTAATGGATTCTATTAACTATCGGTACTGCTTATGGTATATCATTGACTTAGCAGTTGTGCTTAAGATTTCGGCTCATGAAGTAAGAGTTCTTCTACTTCTTGGGCTTACATTAATAGTGTCGCTATTATAGATTTTTGAAGGCCGCTCATTGCGCTCAGCCATCCACATTCATGAATTTTATCTTAGAAATATCGAGTCAATTTCTTGAGGCCTCTTTTGTTAGGTCTATTATCTACTGCTCAGAATGTCATTCACTTAACAGTTGCTACTATAGCTAGGTAGGCTGTCTGTTTCGGCAGTTTCTCCGTTCGGCTGCCCTCTTCGCTCTGGGCTATTTGACCCAGGGCAAGAAAAAGGGGGGGGGGGGGGAGGGTGTTCCCTTGGGTCACCTGTTTTACTATGAAAACAAGGGGATACCTCCTCCGGAGTTAGTAATTCTGAGCTGTTATTGGGATGGTTGTTTAGTGAGAAGTTTAAGTTTATAAAATTCATTCAAGTCTTAGTTTTTAAAGTATAGCTTTTGAATATTGCATATGTCAACGGACATGATTATGCAATTCTCAGACACTTTTAGGAGTATAAGAGTCTCTACTCTCTAGACTTACTTTATTATTGGCTTACTTTAAAAATTATTACTATAAGGATTATATTGGATATTAATAGAGTACATGGATGTATGAAGCTCAATTTTGGAAGGTGTTGTATCTTTCTAATTTATCATAAATAAGAAAGATACATGTAAGGCCTATTACTTCTTTTCCCTACAGGGGATGACTCTATTTTATTTTATTGAGCGTATTCCATTTTGCTCTATGTCCTTGGCCCTCCAGCCTTTTTACTATTCAGCTATGTCTGGGTCATTGGTACAGTATAAAAATGTTAAAAAATTTATAGTAATTTATATATTTTTTATACTTACCAATGACCCAGACGGGGATGGCCCTCCCAGGAGTTGGGAACTCTTGCCTCCCCGCTGAGTACATAGCGCTTACCAGGCACTGGTTATTAGAATGATAAATGGCGCCAATTTCGGAACGTCCTTGACACTGCGCATGCGCAGTAGGGGCGAAGTGTGGAGGGCCTTTCAGGACATGTTTTCTTTAGTTTTAGATGCAAATTTTGGGGATTGGGGGGCAAAATTTGTGTTTGGCCCTATATTTTAAGAGTTAGCACCAGCTATGTCTGGGTCATTGGTAAGTATAAAAAATATATAAATTACTATAAATTTTTTAACTTTTTCACAAAAAATTGTTTATGGGTGAGAACTTGAGTTTTCACGGCCCAATATTTATAAAAATTCTCACACTTGTTTGCTATACATGTTACTGTGCTGCATCTTTTTTCATGTCATCGGGTCAGATATTGGTATTGCCATTACTAAAAATAGATTTCTGTGCGTAAATTTTTTTCTGGATGAGAACTTGAGTTTCGTTGTGCCTGCGGCTGCACTATATTTAGATTTGAGTACCAGTGACGGTATTGAAAACAATACCGTGGTATACCGTGAAACAGTTCAGATTGAAAGCAAAATAAAACTGTTATACCCTACTTTTCTGTAAGCCCTTGATAAATGCTATGTATACCATCCCAGATGAAAAACAACTCATGAAATTCGGTACATTCAGAGTGTTGAGTTTACTTTGGGTGTAAAAGAATTTTGATGTTCATTAATTTGTTGTTTGTCAGCAGTCTGACAAAAATTGTTTCAGATTACGCAGATTACCATTCTAAAGGGTTAGTTTCATTGTCGGGTGAATCTTCACCATTTTTTGACAAAATTTGCCTCTCAAAACC
Organism: Pictodentalium vernedei; assembly: GCA_031216915.1. NCBI lineage: Eukaryota > Metazoa > Mollusca > Scaphopoda > Dentaliida > Dentaliidae > Pictodentalium > Pictodentalium vernedei. Next base: position 125,960,095 of record CM062297.1, read on the forward strand.
ATTAGCTTTTTCACCTTTATGAGCAGACTTGTTTTTGTATGAACTGCCTATTGTTTTTTTTTTTCTTTTGTGTGGGCTGATTAACACTCTCCGATGTATTATTAGACATGGTCTTTTCAGTCACATTCAAATCAACAATGTGTAAACTTTTGTCAGTCATGATTTCATGTTTGACAGACTCTAAGTGCTCACTTAACAAATATTGATGTTTGAATCTGGGATCGAGAAATGAAGAGACAGAAATAATTTTTAGAGTCCTGTCCCCACAATACTTGTCACTCATGTAATTTTTAATACGTATTTTAATTGTCACAGTGTTGGTAACAATAGTCTGGCTCAATAATTAAATGATTGAGACAAGAGAGGTCGACCATGTTTTTACAGGAGTTAAACTGACAATACTAGTTTACTTGTACCTGAGTTTCTATTGTATGAAAGCGAGTAAACCGACTAATAATTTTATGTCTTATTTTTGTAACAGTAGGTTCAATAACTTAGTAGAATCCATTCAAATCACTCATTTCCCCAGGGCTGTAAGTAATACTTCTATCTATAACTCCAAAAATATCATTTTTTATGGATGATGTCCCTTGCATTTAATATGTGTTTTCCCTATTTTTGTGCATGATATATATTTTTATTTCAAGAAAACATGTATTTCAGATCATAATACCAGGCCCAAAGATTGTGTACCGTTACTCATGGTATACCGGTATTAATTTTTGATGGACGTTTTTTAACTGGTGATGATTTCAATACGGTACCAACCGGTATACCATAATACCATGCAGCCCTAGTTGTGCCAGTTGTTATGAAACTTCACATCTATGTTAGCAATAGTTGTCAGGCTATATACTTTTTCTGATCAGTAGGTTCAATTTTTTATAGGTTGTTTACTTTTGCAAGGCAGAAGATCAAATATTATTTATATTTATTTATTTATTGGTGTTTTAAGGTCACATACTTATGCACTATGGCTAATCGTGACTGTGACAGTTTTACGGGTGGAGGAAGCCGGAGTACCCAGAGTGAACCACCGAGCATCGTTGAGCAACTGCCAGCTCCTCAGCATTTTAACTCTGTTCAAGCTCTGCTCAAGCAGGGTTACAGTGGTTGAAAACATGTGCACCATCGACGTGCAGTACGCCTTAATACACGGCTTCATCGTGCCCCCATGTAGGCAACTGGGCTAAAGTGCCTTGCCCATGGACACAACGTGGGTTGTCCCGGACAGGGATCGAACTCGGGACCTCTAGCATAGAGATCAAATATGTAGTTTGCTATTATTAAATATAGATTTTTGCTCAGAATTTCATTTCTGGATGAGAATTTGAGATGTTACGAAAATTCAAATATTGCAGTTGCTCTTAATGAAACAGAAAGCTGCTAAGAATACATTTCATTTTCAGATGACAACTCGACTTCTCCTTAGGTGAAGGTTCCCATGGCCCAAGGAAGACCCATCTTAGGATCCCTCTTTTTGAGTATTCTAATTTAGTTCAATTTTTGTATAAAAAAGTCATATATACCAATGGTTCTGTCAGTCAAGAGCTAATTAACTATCCTTATCACATAATCACCATCAAATAGCTCATTACAGAGAATATTGTTCACAACACATGTAATAGGGAATGACGTCAGAACTTGACGTCCTGTCATTGTGAGTTGGTTTTGGAAGTTGAATTGAATTTTTCTTTTTATTTTTCATTTACTGTCTACAAAATACAAGGGAGCACAGGGGCTCAGTAGGTAGAGATACAGGCTGTAAGCCGAGAGGTCCTCGGTTCGAATCCCACCTGCGACAACCGTGTTGTGTCCTTGGGCAAGACACTTAATCCCAATTGCCCACATGGGGGCACGGCAATATTGTGTACTAAGGTGTACTGCATATCGATGGTGCACGTGTCTTTAGCCAATGCTAACCCTTCTTGTGTGAAGTTAATATGTTTGGGGAGTCTGACAGTTGCTTGGCATTGCTTGGTGGTTCTTTCTGAGTACTCCGGCTTCCTCCACCCATAAAACTATCAGACACGAGGTGACCCTGGCTGTAGAAAGTGTCATTAAGCCCCATTAAATAAATAAATACCAATTACAAATAGCAGACATCATCTGTAGAAAACAGATCCTAAATAAGTAAATATTTTCACTTTTCCATTCTTGAAAACATAGCTTATGACCCTTCATTGGAATGAGCTTGATAAACTCATTCCAATGAGAGGTCATAAGCTATATTTCTGGGGCAAATATTGCAAAAAAATAAAAATTGACCAGAATAAGCCTACCACACCCTAAAATATCTTACAAATGTCTCGATAAAACCATACAAATATGGATATCATTAGAACGGCTCATCGAGCTGGTTCTAATATATCCATATAGAATGATTTTATTGAATAATTGTGACAATTTCTTTCAAAAAATGTGAAATTTAATTTATTCTTTTACAAAAGCTGTGTTACCTAAAGGGTTAACTAAAAGGTTAAATTATGTGATAAAAAGAATCTTTTTTATATCATGTGACCCCTCGTTGGAACGAGCTCGTCGAGCTCATTCCAATGAGGGGTCACATGATATGGTTTTGTTGAAATTGTTTGAAAAATTTGAAAAATTAATATTTAAAATAATAAATATTGATATCATCTGCATTGGGTAAAGGGTTAAAAAATTTGTATATAAGCATGAATCTTGAAGCAGTTAATTTTTTGAATAGTATTTTGTTTAGGATTATTTTTGTTTCAGGCCGAAACAGGGGGATAAACAACAGAAAGAAACAGAAGAAGAACCAGAAAAAATCTCTGAAATAAAGTCTTCAAAAGGTTTGTTGATCTCCATATGTGAGAATAATTTCTCCAGTTTCTAATCTGCTTTTCTTTTTGTTTATTGAGTTGTGAAAAAGTAGACCTATGGTTGGTGAATGTCATTGGATGTTGGGCAGATGTGTGCATCAATGCAAAATCAGTTTTCATCTCCCGAAAACAAGTTCATCCAACTTGACCTTTGGCATTACGCAATTTGCCACCTTGGATACATTCACACTTCATGATGTTTCATTCAAACATATGACATTTTGCGGTACTATCTACTATGTGCAATGACTTATTAAGTTTAAAATACCTACAATTAAATATTTAAAATAAAATTTAAGAATTGTTAATAATAATTTGACTGAAAAAGCAAGGTAAATTCAATCAACTTTGACGATGTCTCTAGCTGTCAATCAAGCATTCACATACAGCCGATATTACTGCCCACCGGCACTGATGTAAACCAAACAAGCCTGTGTGTTTGCAATAGAAAGTGTCGTTTTCTTCTCCATTTTAAGTGACAAAGTCGATTATTTATTAAGAGCATGGTATAAATAAAATAAATAGGTACTGGGGCCGGTAATCAGATTTAAATCACTTATAGAATAAGGGTTTTAACCACTTGGCAAGCCGAGTGGTTAAAACCCTTATTCTACTCGTGGTTTAAATCTGATTACTTGCCTAGTACCTATTTATTCTGTACTTAGTCAAAAAAGAAAGTATAATAGAAACAAATGTGAAAAAATAGCATAAAGGATTACATATAATAGTTCTAATGTTCATGTTTGTGGACAAGAAGTCGTGCAAAGAGTTTAATGACATGTTGTTGCTGTCCACCCAACCGCATACAATTTTGCTACTGATTTCAAAATAGCATGTGCTACCCGAGAATGTCAAATTGAATGGGTGACCGATAATTTTCTTTGTGTTATGTTGTGCTAGAGAGCCTGGGTCATTGAGAAAACACGCTAGTTTTTGTTTTCCGACATTTTAAAAAATGCTAAGGTTAATCGAAAATCAGAGGTTGCATGCCGTTGGTGATGAGCTTGCTGCTGAGTTCGGAGTCACTGTGGCCATTATTTACAGTCTCATTGGAAGGTATAGAACCACTGGATCTACTGCCGACCGACCGCATTCAGGTCGACCAAGAGTTACAACCCCTTCACAAAACCGACACATCAGGACATCTCACTTGCGGGATTTCTTCCTTCCGGCAATGAGGACAGCAGTAATTTGCTCCTGGTAGAACTAACAATAGAATCAGTGCATAAACTGTCCGCAACATACTCGCTGAACACGGCACCCAAAGTAGGCGTCCATACCACGGACCAATCCTTACCCAACGTCATCATACTGTCAGAATGGAATGGGTATGTCAGCATGTTCGTTGGACTCGGCAGCGTTAGGGCAGAGTTCTTTTTAGTGATGAATCACAATTTTGTCTACAGCACGCTGATGGTAGGGCAAGTGTGTGTTGCCGACGGGGAGAATAGTTTTCTGATGCTTGCGTGCAGGAATGCAACCATTTTGGTGGGGTAGTGTAATGGTTTGGGCAGGAATTTCCTTGCACCATCGAACGCAGTTGATCTTCATCGATGGTAATCTGAATGGACAGCGATATAGGGACGAACTTCTTAACACTGTTGTTGTCCCGTTGTTCAACACTAACGTCGGATTGCAGTTATTCCAGCAAGATAATGCCCGATGTCACGTGGCACGTAACTGTCGTGACTTTGCAGAGACTTCTTCCCTTGCCCCCCACTTTCGCCAGATTCGCTGCCAATCGAGCATCTTTGGGATCAATTGGACCGTCAGGTACGACTTCATGATCTTCAAACGTTAGGCGATTTACGTAATGTTCTAAGGCAGGAGTGGAACGCACTACCACAGGATGACATTCAGAGACTTTCAGGTCCATGCGCCGTCGATGTCTTGCCATCCAAGAGGCAAACAATGGACATGCACGCTATTGACTGCATGTGAGAACTTTTCATTTCACCCCTATGTCTGAATTGCGACGTCCTGACGTGATGCTGGCAACAGAAAGAACATGAAATTATGCAAATTCATACAGCTAGACTCGAAATATGATTTTACAATAATTTGTTTGGGATTAAAGTCGATAATACTGAAAAAATTGCTTCTCAAAGTTTATTATACTTTCTTTTTTGAACCAGTATATATTTAATCTATCACATCTTGTTTGAAAGAGCTCATACAGATCTAGCAAACAAGATATAATAGATTAAATACTTGGTTATAATGGCGAATAAATGCTCAGTTTATGACGAGAATACAGAAAAATGTTCAAATTTATGTTTAATGAATACACCTGTCAGTTGAATATTTTGGGTTGGCAAAATTTCTCTTCAGTTAACAGGGTTTCATTGTTTTTTGAAACTGGGACGATATATTACTAGAATACAAAAACAGTCTTTGTATTTCAACAATGTTAAATCTAAAGCTTTACATGTGTGTTTTTTAAACAGTTTGCATATGATGTGTGAAAATATAAAATAAAGGCTTTTAGAAGTTTCCAGAGTTTACCACCAAAGTGGCCAGTTAAGTATTTTTTTCTTATTGTTAGGAAAATGACATTTGTAAGTAAAATTGTAAGTAAATTTCTTTGGTCAAGTATATTAAAAATCAGATTTTTGACTGCCTTAGATTAGTAACTGATAAAATTTTTAATAACTTAATTACAGGTGAACTCTCTGCAACTGAACAACATGAACTCAATCTGCTACAGGAACTTTTGTCGAAAGCTGAGAAGGCAAGAGAAGTACAAAGGAAAGTATGTGAGATCAGCAACTTTTAACAAAAACTTGGGTCCTTTGTATAATGCATGAGGATTGTCTCATATTGTACAATAGAATTTGATGCCTATCTGTAGAAAAAAGGGAAAAAATTCAAAATGGAAAGAATGGAAAGTGAAAAAGGGTAAAATGTTTATTTTAAAAATGTCTTTGAAAAGTCATTGGCTTCTCTCCAAAGCTATTTACTTCACTGAATTTTGGCTTTGGAAGTCTAGTAGATTGTGAGGTGATAATTTTATTGTTCTGATGGCAGTTCAGCATTGCAGATGGCACCTTGTTGAACTCAAGGGACGAATAGTGTTGGGAGAAAGAGGTGATATTTGAGTAAAATTTGTGATTCTTTGATATAAAATTATTTAACCCTTTACCCAACGAATCGTCCGCATCCACCCGCATAATATGCAAATTCAGCAGCTGAAAAAATATTATTTTTCGAAAAATTTCAACAAAACCATATCATGTGACCCCTCTTTGGAACGAGCTCGTCGAGCTCATTCCAAAGAGGGGTCACGTGATATGGTTTTGTTGAAATTTTTTGAAAAAGTTTAAAAAATGATATTAAAAATAATAAATCTTGAAATCGTCTGCATTGGGTAAAGGGTTAACCTTGTTTGAACCTCAGTAAATCTCGACTCAGATTGATGTTAGTAAACTTTGTGCAAAAATTTAATATTCAATTGTGACTTATTAGTGAGCCTCTATCTTTCATAAACAAAAGCAAACATACTTGAATATGTTTTTTTCCATTCTGGAACAAGATTTCTGACACTAAAGCAGATTTTCAGGTTTGTTGGCCAAAGGTCAAGGCCACTGTTACTAAAAATATTGGATTGCTTTTGGTTTACAGGCGATAAAATTAGTTCTATTTAATTTAGCTCAACCAAACTTACAGAAAGTGATCGCATATGCATAGTGAAGAACCCTGTCGATTTTGAAATTGGTAGTCAAAAGGACAAAGGTCACATGACTGTTGCTATAAATAAAACTTTGTCAAAAATTGGTTTCCAAGCAGTAATTTCGGTTTCCATGCAATGAGTTTAGTTTGTTTAATGTATGCTCTATCAAAACGATAGAGCTGATACTGCAATGGGAGAAAATCTCTATTGATTTTCCAGTTTGTTAGACAAAGGTCACGGGTAGTAACATTCTATTTGTTACAGCTCAATCAATCATGCAGAAAGTAATTGTATATGGGCAGTGAAGAACCCTGTTGATTTTGGACTTTGTAGCCACAAAGTCAAAGGTCAAGGGACTGTTACTATAAATAGAACTTATATCAAAAGCTGTTTTTTCTAAATCTTTTGTTTTATGTGTCACATATTCACTATATTTAAAGATTAGGTATCCTTATGGGAGAGAAAGAATCTTATGAATTTTGTAGTCTGTACCCTAAAATTAAAAGGTCACAAATCTTTACTATAGTTAGAGCTTGGTAAAAAGGAACTTTTGTTCTGCATAATGGAAAACCAACAAATTAACAAGGCTGGTATACTTGTAGAAAAAGAACCCTGCTGATATACAATAAATAGCACTTTTCATGTTCGGTACTGTTACTATAAATGTAACTTTTTGTGCCCCTGCATAAAAGGTGAAGGGCTTTAAGTGTTGTTACTCCTGGCTGTCTGTATGCAAAAAGTTTCCCATTATGCAACTAGGAAATTAAACATTCATTCTTGAGCTCTGTCAAACAAGTGAATTGATTAAATTTCCAAATGCATTAGGCCTAAAAAAAAGTTAAAAATCTGTTCCTCAGGCCCTCCCTCATGGTCATTTTGGCTGCTGCATGCTCTTTTTTTATAACCAGTGCAAACTAAAAAAAATAAAAATTAAATGGTTTATGTTTGATGTTGTACCCAAGTTAATAAAAGTGATAAATTTGTCCCTTGAGTGCAGCAGGGCTTTGTAGTGCTTTAGCAGTGCAAAGCATCTTGCACTCAAAGAATGATATACACCACCACCCATGCTATTTTGTAGATTATGAGGCCTAAAACATAAAAAAACCAAGAACATGCACTTTTGATGGCAAAGAAATAATTACAAAAATAAAAAATAAAATACATGTAATGGTTTTTCACAAGAGTAAACTCTGGTTCACAAGAAGAATAAATTCTCTTCAAATTTTGTAAACACTTTTCCAATACACAAAAATGCACAGATTCTCAAAAATATTCCATAGAATATATAATAAATTCTCATCTGCTGACTATAATAATGGACAGGCCTATAATAATATTCTCTAATGTTCTTTGAATGCTGAATACAATGAACATACAGAAATTATTAAAACTGTTTATATGATTATTTATTTATTATTTATTTATTGGTGTTTAAGGTCACATATTTCTGCACAATGGCTAATCATGACCACAACAGTTTTACGGGTGGAGGAAGCCGGAGTACCCGGAGAGAACCACCGAGCAACGGCGAGCAACTGTCAGCTCCCTAACATACTAACTCCACACAAGCAGGGTTAGCAGTGGTTGAAGACAGGTGCACCATTGACGTGCAGTATGCCTTAGTGCACAGCGTCACCGTGCCCCCACATGGGCAATAGGGGTGAAGTGTCTTGCCCAAAGACACAACACGGTTGCCACAGGTGGGATTCGAACCGAGGACCTCTCGGCTTGCAGCCTGCGCCTCTACCTACTGAGCCACCGCGCCCCCGCTGTTTATATGAATGAATGAATTCTCTTGATAGAGATTATATAGTCTTCAGATAGAAAGTTCCAGAATGAGAAATTTCTCCAATGTTGTGTTATTCTACTAATTGCTGATTGGTTGAATTAAATCACCTCATTAAAATGTTTCTAGATGATTCTGCCTTATTTCAAGTAAACAAGTGTGACCCAAAGAAACAACCAGCGAACTAAAAGTAGATACTATGTAACATTATCTGTAAACATTAAACATGTTGATATGTACATTCAAAGGTCACTCACTGCAAATAAATAAGCGGACCTCACTGCCAAGGTCTGCTTATTCTAATTAAAAAATAATTTTAGAAATATTGTTTATAATTATTAACTAAGGACATACAAGCCAGACAATAAGCAGACTGTCATCTGCAAAATGAGGTCCCCGGGGGGTAAATTTAGTGATGCTACCCTGCATAGCAGGGTAGCATCACTAAATGTACCCTCTGTGAACCTCAATCTGAATCAGGGTCTCAAAACTAAACAGAAAGAGGTACCCAGAGTATAAATTGGCCAACTGTATGGGATAGCATCATCAAATTCACCTGCTGGGGACCTCATTCTGCAAATGTCAGACTGCTTATTTTCAGGCCTGAGGACATATCAATTCTGATATTATAATTTATTATAGGGGGCAATAACACTACTGTATGCAAAACTGAAATAATATTATTATAGATAATATAACAGTTAATAATATGATTTTTGGAAGGCATTGCAGCTTATTGATGGGCAGGTACAAGTGTGTCCAAATAAAGTCCCTCGGTTCATATTTGGTCTTAGTACAGGAGGCCGAATCTTAACTTAGGGCAATATGGGGAATAAGCTTTAAAAATCTTCTTCTTCAGAACCCTTCAGAACCAATAGTCATAATCTTTCAATTTTGGTAAACATCATTGTTACGAGGGTCAGATTCAAGTTTGTTCGAATCAAGTCCCTCAGTTAATATTTGGGCTTCCTATGGCAGCCCAAATTTTAACTTGGTGCAATATAGGGAATAATCTTTAAAAATATTCTCCTTCAGAGCCACCAATCAGAATCTTTTGGTTTTGGTATACACCATCTTGGGAGGGGGGGGGGGGGGGGGGTGAGCAGATTCAGTTTCAAATTGAGTCCTTAGTTTAATATTTGGGCTTCCTGTGGGAGCCTGAAATTTAACTTAGTGCAGTATGAGGAAATTTCTTTATAAAATTTTCTTCGGATCCACCTGTCAGAATCCTTTCATATTTTGTATACATTATCTCCAGGGATGGGGGTGGGTGTCAGATGCAAGGTTGTTCAAATCAAGTTCCCAGGTTAATATTGGGGCTCCATATGGGAGCCTGAATTTTACCTTAGTGTAATATGGGGAAATTTCTTTAAAAATCTTCTTCAGATCTCCAGTCAGAATACTTTCATATTCGTTATACAACATCTCTAGGAGAGTCAGATTCAAGTTTGTTCAAATTGGGTCCCTGGGTTAACATTTGGGCTGTCTATTAGAGCCTTTGGGCTCTCTATTGGAGCCCAAAGTTTAACTTAGTACAATATGAGGGAATTTCTTTAAAAATCTTCTTCTGTAGAACCGTCCGTTAGAATCTTTTGATATTTGGTAAACAACATCTAAGGGGTGTCAGATTCAAGTTTGTTCCAATTGAGTCCCTTGTTTAATATTTGGGCTTGCCATGGGAGCCTGAATTTTACCTTAGTGCAGTATGAGGAAATTTCTTTAAAAATCTCTTTCTTCAGATCTACCAGTCAGAATGCTTTCATATTTGGTATACAACATCTTTAGGAGCTCAGATTCAAGTTTGTTCAATTGGGCCCCTGGGTTAATATTTGGGCTCTCTATTGGAACCCACAGTTCAACTTGGTGCAATATGAGGAAATTTCTTTACAGATTTTCTTCTTCAAATCCACCAGTCAGAATGCTTTCATATTTGGTATACAACATCTCTAGGGAAGGGAGGGGGGGGGGAGGGGGGCTCAGATTCAAGTTTGTTCAAATTGAGTACCTGGGTTAATATTTCGTCTCCCTTTGAGAGCCCAAAATTTAAACTTCATGCAATATGAGGGAATTTCTTTAAAAATCTTTTTCTCCAGAACCATCAGTCAGAATCTTTTTATATTTGGTATATAACATCTCTGTGGGGACCAGATTCAAGTTTGTTCAATCTGAGTGCTTGGCTTAATATTTGGGCTCCCTATGGGTGGGGAGGGGAGCTGGTTTGTTTGTTTGTTTGATCAAGTTTGTTCAAATCCATTCCTTAGTGTTTTTCCATAAAATTTGCCTTTCATGACTTTATTCCTTTGTAGTGTTGATGAACCATGTCTAACTGAATGTGACCCCAAATACTTCTTTGAACCAGGTGAGCGATTAAGACCCCTCAGGGCCTATTGTTTTATATTTGCATTGGTTATAAAAAGAGAGCATGCATCAGCCAAAAGAACCAGATTTTTCACTTTTTTATGCCTAACTGGTCTACATGTATGTGTCATTGACAAAATCTTATTTTCTTGCCAGGATCAATATGGAACCAAATCCAACAGAATATAGAAGTTATTGTTACAAACTGTTATTTCATAAAACCCATATATGGGCTTCCAGTACTTTACCTGTTAAGAGTACTAGAAACAGCAACAGCATATCTGATTTTGTGTCTAAAACTGACAAATTTGTCTAACAGCAATTGGATCTTAATTCTTGCCACCTTTTCCCAAACAGTTATTGGTACTGTACGTCTAGACTGACCCTCAAACATCAGTAAGTAAATAAATAGAGAGTAATCGTTTGACTGGACTGGTTACGTGAAATAATTCATGAGAGGTGAGGGACGTTGTACAAACATGAGTGCGCATGAGTGTTTTACAATATAGTCCCTCGCCTCGAATGAATTATTTCACGTAACCAGTCTAGTCAAGCGATTACTCTATTTATTACTTTTCATTATTAATAATTATATTATTTAACCCTTTTACCTAACGTAACTGCCAGCGCTATTCTCAAAAATCGCCAATTAATTTACATTATTTTTTCATTTTTTGTTTCTAAAACATAGGTTATGACCCCACATTGGAACAAGCTCGTTTCAATGAGGGGGTCATAACCTATGTTTTTGAGACAAAAAATGAAAATAATAGCTATTCAAGAATTTTTTTTGCAAGTGTCGTCTGCTTTTCATATTAGGTAAAGGGTTAAAAAAACAAAAAACAATGAAGTCCCCATTACATCCACGGCAAAGCGTCTTCGATTGCACGCACGGATACATGACATAATTGTTGATTGCATAATTCACTTGTGAAGTTATCATTTATAATCAAACCAAGTAATAAATAAAATAAATGAAAAATGAATTGATAAAAGGCATAATATAGATTTAGCATTTTGGAGATAATTATATCTCCCGCCCCCCTCCCCCCCCCCCAACAAGTTGGGGGTGGTGGGGAAAACTGGATTATCATGTCCGTCTATCCATCTGTAGACATAATTTTGTCCGGAGATTTTCTCAAACATTTATGGACCAATTTGCTTGAAACTTGGTATGAATATTCACCACCATGGGAACCTGTGCACCTGTGATTATAGTTTGAGTCATTTTAATTTTGCCAGAATTATGCCCCTTTGAAAAAACAGGCCTAGAATTTTGTCCAGCAATTTTCTCAGGTGTTTATGGGCCAATTCCTTTGAAACTTGGTAAGGATGGTCACTGCCATGGGAACCTGTGCACCAGCAATTATAGTTTTCATTGGACTTTTTTGGAGTTGTGCCCCTTTTAATTTTAGAATAATCATGGCGGTAGGGGCAGCAGGGGGTATGGACAGGCCTATCTGGGACAGTCTCACTTCTAGTTTTCTATCACAGGTTTCAATAGAGATGGGCGGAATTGGAATTTTGAGTATGGTATCGGTTTCAGTATTTTTAGGGGGGGGAGGGGTATTCGGTATCTGACTTGACTGAGATTTGCTGATAGTACCAAAGAGGGATTCACACCAGGAAAAACAGAATAAGTTGCTGTCGTATCATACTACTACAATACCATAAATGACACTGCCAATGAGCTCAACAGTGGCATTCTTTTATGACCACAAATCATATCTACAGTAATTTTGTGATTTGTTCTAATGCACCTCAATGTTTAAGGTCCTATTTCAGGCTTTTGTGATCTCCGAGTATGTGCTCTGACCATGCAATCTTTAGGAGGTCCTGCTGACAATAGACAAAACACCTGGGCAGTGATTTCTAGTCAGATCTTGGCTGCCTTAACTGGTAGAGTGCTGGAAGCCCTATTTTGGGCTTTACTAAAAGTGACAGGCAATAACTGTCTGTAGCTACATTCTGCCTGAGGAAGCCTTTATTGTCTCTGATATGCAACAGATTTTTTATACAATACCTTGCTCTCTGACATTTAATTGGATAGTGCCTATGAGGCACTATCCAATTAAATGTAATAGAGCAGTATATGATGAGCTTTGATTTGTTGTTAGAAAAAACTCAGCACTTTACCAGTTAACAGGCAGCCAAGACTTGACTAGAAATAAATACTAAGCAATTGGACATGTGCAGGTTGTTGTGGGAATTCAGGACAGTTGCCCAGTCCATTGAGGGTTAACAGAACTGAAAAGAAAATCAGTCACTTCTTACATGAAAATGAACCTTTCAACTGTTATCAAGCCTCAACAGGGACTTATAAATAGCGAATGTAGGAAAATTAAAAAATTCAAACTGTAATGGTTGGTTCGATTGGGTTTCCCCATGATATCGGTATCGGGTCAGTTTTTTGGTATATTGCCCACCTCTACATTTCAAGAGTTTATCCTTTTTTCAGGCAGATGCTAGAAAAAGAAATAAGGAAATCTCCAGAACTTCATCTCATGAAAACAAAAACAAAATACCTCTTTCTGCAGAGTCATGTGAAAGTGTAAGTGGAAATGCAGTGTCAACTGAATATTTTGAAAATGACTTAACAATTGCAAACTGCACCAAGAAAGCAACCAGTGATAGTTCCAAGTCAAAGGAGAATACTCCAGGGTTGGAAAACAAAACAAAACACAATGCTCTCCCAGTTTCTAAAGCCCCAGGTGTTATTAAACAAACTGATCTCAATAGATTGTTATCCCAGTCGAAAAGGACGCCTGTAAACATTCCAAAAAGGGGTAAACAATCAGCTGTATTTCTGAATGCACCTTTCAAAACTGATTCAAATGTTTCTGTGCCCAAGAAACGACCATCACCTCCCATACCAACTGGGAAGAAAGTCACTTCCAGTATAACATCAAGAACATCATCTAGTGGAAGGTCTGTTAAGTCTTCTGCAGCAAGATCAAAATCTTCTGATGGAATATCAAATCCCCAAGTGCGGTCATCACAACAGGCCAGAGGAAATGTTGATAAAATTCACAGTGGTTCAGTGAATGAACCTGTTTGCAATAATATTGCTAACAACCTAAACTCTGTTGAAGCTGAAAGTGCAAGGAAAGCAGATCATGTGGTCAAAACCTTAGAAAGTGAGAAAATGAGTGAAGAAAACTTTGATGCTACAATAAGTGACATTACTGAGAAAATTGACAGATTAAAAGTTCAAAAGGCATCTGAAAGAAAAGATAAGGTTGTCGTGCAAGACGAAAGACCTTTTAATCTCCTCCATGATGGGTATGTATGATAGAACTATGAAGTGTTTGTACATTTCATTATTTTTCATATTTCAGGGAAATTATTTTGGATTCCTATAATTTTCTTTCATGAAAATCCACCAGAATCACATATATCACATATACAAATAGATTGCCAGAAAAGAAAGAAACCTTGGGTCAACCCAGTAATGCTGTCTTTGTTTTTTTCAGCTTGACTATGGAAGCACCTCATACTAGTCCCATATGCAGAGTTCATTTTATGAAAGTGCTTTAAAGTGCTTAAATATGAAAAGCGAATATGCAGGCCCTTGAAAATTAGACTTTCTGGGAGAAGTTTACTAAAAGTCCTACTTTCAATATTGTTGAAACTGAAGTTCAGAAGAGATCAAACTGGAGATGTGCAAATCGAAACTGAATACTATCCAATCTGAATCTGAGATGGATTCAGATTGTATTCACTGCAACAGTTATTTGAGCAAATTGGGTCAGTTTTCCCAAGAGACCCATCAAATTTATTCGGACTGCTATTAACAGCACACCTGATGATGTCCAAACATTTAGATGTGTGATGAAGTGCTACTGATCTGCCTCACATCCTAAGTCCTTATATACCTATACTATTTTATACTATTACATGTATACCTATTTTCAGTTTTAGTATTGAAACCTGCTCTTCCTGTCATATGACTGGATATTCGTATTTCATTTTTAGCTTAATTTGACAAAGTCAGGATAAGCTGTGGCCATCACACGTGTGAAAGTCTGTTAGTCTGTGAGTCTGTTCACATTTTCCTTTAGCACAGGCTACACCCCATAGTTCTTGTCCGATCGTCACAAAATTTCATATGCAGGTTTGAAGTCATGTCTAGATGAGAATGCCCCCTTTTGGTTACGATCGGTCGAACGTGATGGCTGCCCGAGCCCAAAACCTGAAAACCTTTAGCACAGTCCGCTGGTCATATTTATGAAGGGATTTCATAGTAACTTGGTAGGATGACTCTGTATAATATCTAGATGAGAACGTCCCCTTTTGATCATGATCTGTCAACCGTGATGGCTGCCCAAACCCAAAAACTTTTAGCACAATCTACAGGTCATATTTAATATGGAGGGATTTCATTGTACCATTGTAGGATGACTCTGTATGTTGTCTAAATGAGAACGTCCCCTTTTGATTGTGATCGGCCAACCATGATCGCTACACAGGCCTGTAGCCCAAAAACCTTTAGCACAGTGTACAGGCCATATTTATGAAGGGATTTCATTGTAACTTGATAGGATGTCTCGTTTTGGAATAATTTCACTGTAACTTTGTAACTTTGGTTGACATACATTAACTGCGAGGGCCACATACATTAACTGTGAGGGCCACATTAACCCTTTACCCAATGTAATGGCCCAAACCTGCCAGCGCTATTCTAAAAAATTGCCAATTAATTTTCATTATTTTTTCATTTTTTGTCTCAAAAACATAGGTTATGACCCCTTGTTGGAACAAGCTTGTCAATGAGAGGTCATAACCTATGTTTTTGAGACAAAAAATGAAAAAAAATAATTATTCAAGAATTTTTTTGCAAGTGTTGTCTGCTTTTCATGCTAGGTAAACCCACCCCTCAATTCTTTTGTTCAGGCTACACCTCAAATTATTTTTATTGAAAAATAGCATACAGGGAACAGGAATTAACATATTCCCAATTATCACAATTCTTGTCTTATTTCATAATCCTTTCATAAACATTGAACATTATCCTTTTCATCAAACACAACACACAGTCAGGTTAAGCTACAGTGTCATTGACACTTTCATTTTTACATATTCAGGGTTTTTTTTTTGACATGTCCAGACATTCTTTCACACAGATGTTAAAATATCAGAATTTCAACATGAAAATTAATCCTGTGAGGCAAGTAAGAATTTACCTCCAATTCCAGGTCTACAGGTCTACAGTTTACAACAGACTAATACAACCTCAAAATATTTAAGTGTTGTTTTCCTTCGGTTTATGCGATATAAACCAAACATTTTCAGCACAAGCTTCAGAACTCGCGTAGCGAGTTATGATTAAGCTTGTGCTGAAAATTTTTGGTTTATATCACATAAACCGAAGGAAAACAACAGTTATTTCTTATAATTTAATCCGGCTGTAATATTAAAATATAAAAACTTTGTGTACGAGAACGAAAACTTTTAATTTTCGCAAAAGACAATAGTCAAACTCAGGAAAGTGTGCCACAAACAGGTCACGTCAATCATTGTCAAATTGTTTGTTGTTTTGGTTTTCGATCGCAGACGACAGATATTTAGCAAGTCACGTAACAATATCATTAAAAACATTTTTTTTTAAGTTCCCCCAAAATCAAGTTTGGATTATGATCTTTTATTCGTCTCCCACTTTGGTATATTTTATTAAATTCAGTTGTTCCCGAGAAATTATCATTATATTCTCGCTGACTGGAGGCGATGAAAAATTGATCATTGATCTTCGTTTACAAGCTTGTTATCCATCTGTCAGTCTGCCGTCACGCCCTCACAGTGACAATTGGATTGAGTGGGCGGGGCTTCCAGAGTCTTCAAAGTTGGATCAGATGTGCGAACATGTAGACATTCCAAATCATTATGTGGTTTATAAAATTTTGACGCCTTTCAAGCTGTATGCTTTCAACCAATCAAACGCAGAGTGGAGCAAATGATTAAAATATTACAACATAAACTGAATTCCTCACCAAGTGTGTTTTGCCCGTCAGATCTGACAATCTCTTGGGACTCGCTCAACTCATTGGTTGGGCATTGTATAAACATATGAGTAGAATAGCTTGCCATTTGTGTCTCAACAGAGTTTCTGCCACACTAACTGGCAAGAACTAACGTGCGATCTTGCCAGAGAGAGATTGCACATTAGTTATTGATATTTATCATATGACTCATCCGTTTTGTTCACTTTAAAACATTTGATATTTTGTTTTCATATTGATCAGTGATAAATAAAGCCTTCCGTCAATTTCATTGGTCAATTTCAAAACTAGACAATTTGATTGGCTGAACAAAATACAACTGGGCCAGATTTTCGTAATTTGCATAATTAGAGTTGGGAGCTTTCATTGGTCAATTTCAAAACTGGACAGTTTGATTGGCTAAACAAAATACAACTGGGTCACATTTGCATAATTTCAGTAGGGAGAATTTACGTTATCTGTCCTATGCAGGGTGGGTTATATTGTATTAATCTTTTACCTATAAGAAAAACGCCATTCATTTTTTTTGTATTTTCACTTTTTGCTTCCAAAACATAGGTCAACGAGCTCGTTCCAATGAGGGGTCATAACCTATGTTTTGGAAGCAAAAAATGAGAGTTTTTAGTTATACAAGGATGTTTTTTCCAAGTGCTGTCTGCCACTCAAGTTAGGTGATGGGTTAAAAAGTCATACTAAGTGGCTAATTTGTGCGTGTGTGTGTCATATGATAAATAGAATATGAAATGAGCGTTTTTCTCATATAATATTTATGAAACTCGTCCGAATTTTCTGTTTGCACTCGCCAGAGGCTCGCCAAAACGGAAAATTCTTAGACTCGTTTCATAAATATTATATGAGAAAAACACTCATTTCATATCCTCTATTTATTGTAGCAGAAGTTGTGTAAAGACGTAAACAGAATGGCCTATCATAGTGAATCAGAGATGGTGGAAAATCATCACTATGCATTATTCCTATAAGCTACCACTGCGTTATTCAGCATAATCTGTTAATGTGCTACGACATAAACTCTTTATTTCCAAGCCTGCAGTTTAGTCTTGTTTGACAGAGTTGATTGAGTCTTTATGATTGAATTCCTTGTTACCTTATAAGAATTTGCTGCTTGAAAGTTTGGTACTTTGACATCACAGTTGAATAATACAAACTTGGTTATTTCAGGGTTTCCGCTATGCCGGCTGCGGGTTCGTCGACCGGACCCATTCCCCCCACTGATCATACTATGATCAGTCAGAAAACCTGGTGATTAAAATGTCGAGTACAATGCTGTATCGTAACGACACTCCGGATCCTTTGTTTCCACGTAATATAGGCATAATTATGTTGTATACTATGCCTACTATTACTGGCGACAACCTGATACTTTATAACCCCCAGATGAGAGGGGGAAACAAAGTTCAAATCCTAACCGTCGCCTATAAAATTTCGGACTCAAATTGTTGTGTTTGGTCCGAAATCACTGGCTTTTATTTCAAGCGATAAATGATGTAATTGCACGTGCATGACATCACACATCCGCATCATGGTTCTTTTCGAATATTTCGTTCTCTCTGCATTTCCAATTATGTAGGTTGGCACGTATCGGGTTGTATAAAAAAATTGAGATCAAGCGGCGCAGTCACTGTCAGGCTTCGTGGATTTTGTGCTGTTTTGGATTTGTATTTTTATGAAACCTCCGACCAGATGTAGTATTGTGTGTCCCGTGGGAATTGAGAGAATTGTAGGAGGAAAAAATACGTATTTTCCACTTCAATTATTCAGCATTTTAGCGACCAGAATGCCCCCAGAGAGCACCTAAAAATCCAAATTATCCTGGGGGAGAACCCCCCCAAAACCCCCCGCTATACGCATGTAAGGCATGTGCGACAGATGCCTTCGGAGTCTGAGTTTCACTTTCTTTGAACTACCGGACCCACAAATTTTCTCCTAGCGGAAACCCTGGTTATTTCTTATCAACCTACCTCACAATTGTTTTCAACAGGCTTGCACTACAGTGGAAGTCCCTAACTCGGAAGTATACTCTCTCTTTTGTTCTTTCCCAAGCGATTTGGAAAGAAGTGGTGCAAAAGCACCAAGAAAAAATAAGCCAAAACTGGGTCGAGTGTGGCCAGTACTCACCCAGTAGAGGACACTCTTCTCTGTACTTAATCCACAGCTTTCCAGTACCAGTGTGCAGACGTATAACCAACGTGTCATTCTTTTTTCTTCCGCCATCCTATAAAGATGCATTTGAATTTTGCTCCCAATCGGTGATAGTTGACTCATTATTCACAGCATTCCTGTGCTTAATTATGGATATTATCTGTTTGCTTTACCATTGAATAATACTGGGCTGTGTTTTTAGCTCACCTGAGCGAAGCTCAAGGGGAGCTTTACTAATCACTTTCCATCCGTCATCTGTCCATCCGGCATCTGGCGTTAACTTTACATTATTTACTTCTTCTAACAAACTACTGGACCAAATTCAACAAAATGTACCTTATTATATGTCAATTCAAGTTTGTTCAAATCAAGTTGACCCGCCCCTTGGTAGGGCCACGCCCAACAATTAAGCCTAAATCTTAAAAAATCTTCTTCTCATGAACCAGCAGTAGCAGAGACTTGATATTAGGTGTGCAGCTTCCTTTTGGGGTGTAGACTCAGATTTGTTCAAGAGAAGTTCTAGGGGCTATATTTGCCATCGTTATGGGAGGGGCAAGAATTTTTGCCCCTCCCAAAATTTCTATTTTCCAAACCGAGAGGCAGATTTGGATCAAATTTGATATGAGGGCTTATTGGGTCATAAGTACTTAATTTATGCCCAATTTTTTTTTCCTGTCACCCCTTGGGAAATGCAGGAGCTAAAAATAGAAAAAAATTAAAATGCCCATATCTCCAAAACTAATATCTCCAAAACTACACGGCACTGAGAATTCTTATTTGGTGTGAAGACCAACAGAATGGAATGGTCAATAGAAATTGCTATCGGTTTTTATCTGGAACTTTTGAAAAAGTGCTGAGTCAGCATTTTTTAACACTGTGGGTGATGGGAAAAACATTTAACCCTCTGCACTCTGATGCCAAAAGTTTTCAGCAGCAAATATTTCCCGTAATGCAATTTGATATTTACCAAATATATCTTGTTTGACAGAGCTCAGTGAGCTCAGTCAAACAAGATATAATTGGTTAAATTTATAGTTAAACTTGAGAAAAACAGAGCGTTAGGAAAAAAGTCTGTTGACTACCAGTGTGCTGGGGGTTAAGACTACTTTTCTCCCAAACTACTGCTCCAAAAGCTTTCAAATTTTACATATAACATCTTTGGAAGATTGTTTCACATGTTTATTGAAATCAATTCCCTGGGTACATATTTGGGCTCTCTATGGGAGCCCAAATGTTTAAATTAGTGCAGTATGAGGAATATTCTTTAAAAATCTTCTTCTTCAGATCTACCAAGAAGAATCTTTTGATATTTGGTATGCCACATCCTTAGGGAGTGAGATTCAAGTTTGTTCAAGCCAAGTCCCTGGGTTCATATTTAGGCTGAAAATTTGGGGTCGTGTTCCAGGCTTAGAAATTTTGGACCAAAATCCTGAATTTTTTTGTTTGTTTTTTATGCATTTTGGTCAATTTTAAGACAAAAACATTTTTTTCTTTTACACTGAAAATTTGGGGGCCGGGTGGGACTTGGAATTTTTTTTACCAAAATCCGGAAATTAGTTTTTTGGTTTTTTATGCGTTTTGGTCAATTTTAAGAAGAAAAAAAAATTTTAGGCTGAAAATATTTTGTTTGGGACTTCGAAAATTTGCAAACAAAAATAAAAAAAAAATCTGTTTTTTATGCGTTTATCTCAATTTTGGGACGTAAAAGTGCAGGAACTGAAAATAGAAGGAAAATCCTGTGTATTGTGTGGGCACAACTGCTTCATCTAGTTGGTATATGCTTTTTCTTAGGAGGGGTATATGCAGCTTATTCAAGTCAAGTCCCTGGTTTGATATTTAGACTACCATGTCAGGTGAGCACCCTCAGGCCCCCTGGGGCCTCTTGTTTATTATATATTCTCTTGTTATTCACCACATTTTTTGTCATATTTATATTCATTTCCATGCCGTTTTCATGCACGATTTCTGGGTACTGTGTGGTTCGGTCTTTGTTTTTATGTATGCTATCCTTTTGGACATTGGTTATATTGGAATTAGGTGTCAGTGGGGGACTGTTGTGGCAGCATTTCTCCCTTCCGTTGAGGGTCGATTTTTAGCCTGTTTGGTCCTTTTTGGCTGTTTGGGTTCTTTTGTGTTCCCGACGGGCCTTTATTTCCTGCCACCTTTCTCTCGTAGTTGGGGTTGTTCTGATATTTATTTTCTTTGGATTCACCATCCCATCTACTGCTCTCGCCAGATATGCCCAGGACGGTTCCTTGTGGGCAAAGCTTGCTTCCAAAGCATGCTTCATGCTTTACATGTAATGGGCGTTGGTCTGTGTGGGTCTTGGTCATCCACTTTTTGGGCATCTATGAACCATGTAGTGCATTCTTGTGACTGTTCCTACCGTGTCTGCGGGAAAGGGGAACGCAGTTGTTCGGGACCTTCTGACAAGACTCTGTCTGGAGAGAGTTCTACCCCCCTCCATGGGGGATTTGCAGTCTTTTCTTGCGGTGGATACTGCGGTAGTGGTTGACATTTCCGGTGAAGAGATGCCTGGTTCCAGGACTGTTGTCCCTCTCCAGTCGACATCTGAGGCTGTCACTAGGGTTGTTGTGACTCCTCCTTGGGAGCCGAGTTCGGTTGCTCTCTCCTCTTTTCCACTGGTGTCAGCTGCTGCCGACATATCTCCTTCTGCTGCTGCTCCGTCTGTGACGTATTCGGTCTCCATTTCAGCCGGCCTTGGCTTATCCCTGCAGGGATATCTGCTCATTTGGACATGTGATATTGGTCTCAGCCTTCCCTGGCTTCAACTCGGCGAAGTTGGAAGGGGTTGTCGGCCGATTCCTCTGCTTGGTCTTCCAGCCGTTGAAACAAGCAGGTTTTGCATTGGATTCAGATGCCCATGGTGGGGTCACGATGGACTCTGTTGCACTTCTGTCTGTGCACTCTGGCCCTTCAGCCAGTTTTGCAGGACCGGCACATTTTGTGCAGCCTGGACCTTCTCTCCTGAGCTCCAGATCCTTTCATACCCCCTATAAGCATCTGCCTTTGGATGCATCGGCTGCCACCCGTCATTCTGCGTTGGGTGTTCTTGAGGATCGTGGCCCCTAGCTGGTTAAAAGGGTCAGGTGTGAAACCACTAGGCCTGGCCCTTCCCACGTCAGACTGGCAGATTCGGGTTGTGAGCTTAGGGAGGTTCTCTCCTTCCTCACGTTAGTTCTTTCTAAGAGCCCTCCCGTTGCCTCCAGTGAGGCTACTATAGCTAGTGGCTTCCATGCGCCCTCGGCAGTGCCTCCTCCTGAGACTGGAAGCAGGCCACTTTCTGATCCTCCTACACCATGGGAGGCATCAGCTGGTATGCCCAAGATGGGCTATGTGTCTTCTGACTCTGGAGATGGGTCAGACACCAGGCTTGTCATTTTGAAAATTGCAGGAGGGCCATTATGGTCTGCCTCAAATCACCCCAGGAGGGCCATTTTGGGCTCGCCTAAAATGACCCCAGTAGGGCCATTTATGGTTTGCAGGGGCCATTTTGTTTCAGCCTGCTGGATAGACAACTAATATCATTCTAAGGTGCATATTTTGTGTAATTATGATGTACGTCATCACGTAATGTATAGATGCAGGCTTGAACATTTGGATGTAAGATACCAGGTTACCGACATTCACTAACACTGAGTGTTATAGTTATCTTGCATCCAAATAACCAAGCCTGTATGTACATGTATACATTACATGATGACTGTACAAGCCAGTGCACTGTGCTCACCGCCAGATGCCGATAACTTTGGGCAAATCAATAAGATTTGGGGACGAATCGTCCCAGGCAAATCATCAGGGGTCGAAATGGCTTGGGGATGATACGTCCCGTAATCGTGCATGACATGAAAGTTGTCACAGTCTGATGTGCATGTACAATGTAATAACTAATTACAACTTTGGAATTGGCAGACCTCTGACTCGTATTTGGAAAGTTACTTACTGTCTCTGGGTGACTGCGTTGACGACACACAACAAACTTCGCAAATTGCGTTTTACCTCCTTAAATCCACGAAAATTGCTGTTTGAGACGGCTGATTTTGAGGTGCCTTCGTCTGAATTAACAGGCCACACAAATTGGGGTTAGACCTTAGATGGACGTTTACCGTCCATGGAATTTTGAACTCAGGCGGGTGACTGTGGTGATCGACCGCCTCAAAATGACCAGCCTGCAGACACATCTGACATTGAGAGCCGTAAGTCTTCTGACTTGGGGGTGGCTCTTGAGTTTCAGCCAGGTCGCAATCATCAGTTGTGTGCCTACAGCCTGTGGAGCAACCTGCTTCTGGGCACCTTCGGCCGTACTAGTCGGTACATGTGATTGAAGTTTTTGCAGCATTGGACTCTTAAGTTAAGTTCCAAGGCTATGAAGACATCGTTCTTCACTAGGGCTGATACCTTTTTTGCCCCCTGTGCATTATTATTCCTACAATTCCACCAATCTGTCGGTCTGCTTTCCAAGCCCAAGTCGGCCATTATTCCGATGGCGACTTTGGAGTCCCTGTTGGGCTTATCCAGAGAGATGCTGGGCATGCTATCTCTCTCGAATCATGTCGTCTGTGCCTTGGCTGCTTATTTGCCTCCAGATACGTTTGATGCCATACAGGCTCCCTTGCATGTGATTTCTAATCTTACGTGCATGCCTGCAACATGGCTAATCTGGAATTAATTCTTCGCGACGCAGTGTTGGACACTAGCTGTTTCCTTCCTGAAGTGCAGCGTGCTGCTCTTTGATCTGCTTCTTTGATGTGTCTGCATCTATTCCCCAAATTAATTCTCCGGGACCCAGTGTTGGACACTATCCGTTCCCTTTCTGAAGTGCATCGCACTGCTCTTCGATCTGCTTTGGTGGATCTGCGTCTATTCACCGATTCTGTAGCAGTGGTCCGGGATGACGCCCTGCATCATTCCAAAGATCAGCTGCTGCTTCGCCAGCTTGATCTGCTTTCTGTTGTAGGCCGGGGCCGTTTCAAGCCTAACAAGCACCCTTTTGCTTCGTCTGCGAAGCCAAGGGCCGATCCTCCTGCCTCTGCTTCTTCCTCTTACTCACGTGGTAAGGGTAAGCGTTAGCAGAACAGAGGGAGGTCTCAGAATCCTTCTACTAGCAGAGGAGGTGGTTTCTCCTCTCATGGGCCTCACCAGGACTCAAAATGAAGGTTCTCACCTTGATTTGTCTGTCACAACACGATGGGGCAGATGTAGGAGATTTATGATCACTCTAGAGCTTGGCTGTACTCGGAGAGAACAGCCAGGCTTTTGAGTGAACATAACGTCTCTCCACCTCTCATTGTTGTGGTTGTGTTGGGGCAGATTCGTCATCTTAAGGTGGCAGTGACTTGATATTTAAAAATTCATCTGAATATAATTTAATGAAAATAAAACACTACTATGTACTCTCATGTACGCATCAAGAACAATCCATGAAAATATATACACAACACAAAACAAATCACAGATGAATTATCCCCATCCAGAAAGTTTGAGCTCTTTCCAGGGTACCTGCATTCAAAGCTGTCGCCGGGAGCGTGGTGGCTCAGTGGTAGACTGTTGGACTTCTATGCTTGAGGTCCTGAGATTGATCCTGGCCGGGACGACCCATGTTGTGTCCTCAGGCAAGGCACTTTTCCTGGTTACCTACATGGGGGCACGATGATGCCGAGTACTAAGGTGTACTGCACGTCGATGGTGCACATGTCTTCAACCACTGTAGCCCTGCTTGTGTGGAGCTTGAACAGAGTTAGAATGTTGAGGAGCTGACAGGTACTCGTCAATAATCGGTGGTTCTCTCCGGGTACTCTGGCTTCCTCCACCCGTAAAACTGTCACAGTCATGATTAGTCATTGTGCATAAGTATGTGACAGTAAACACCAATAAACAAACAAAGCTGTCACCTGGTTGTATCTTGTTCCTCAGCTCCTGGTGGTCCTCTCACTTCCCATGCAATTGTACACATAACGTATAGTTCATTTATAGTCGCTTCCACCTTTAAGTATGCTCAATTTGTCCGTCACCTCCTCTGACCAACTCAATCTATCTCACTTTTGTACCACCTAAACCACTCTCCATCTACTGTTTAACTGATAGAGTGCTGAGTTATTTTTGCTTGGCAAAACTGGATCACATGTCTTTGCCTTGGTACATTTTATGGGAGAGTGCCTTCAGGTACTCTCCCATAAACTGTATCAAGGCAAATCCATACAATCTAAATAATTTTCCTTCAAAGATAATATGAAGTACATCCAGAGAATATGAAGACTTTTGTGGCAGCACCTGTATTTCAGAATAAAGCCCAAATATGGGCTTTCCGCACTCTATCAGTTAAACCAATAATGTTCATGCATGTGTTTGCCTGGCTTCCACTAAGCTCACTCCGAGCTCCTAGCTAAAGTCAAATGATCAAGCTCTCAATAGCTCTGATTAAGTCAACTGTTCAAGCTCTTGATAGCTCCCTCCAACTCCAATTAAGTAAAATGTTCGAGCTCTCGATAGCTCCCTCCAACTAGCTTTACTTCACATTATACATTAAACTTCGCTTATGGATCTCAAAGCCCTCCCATGCCACTTGGCCTAATAACTTCTCGCCTATTCTAAACTATAGGTTGGACCTGCTAGTCCCATAACTCATTAACACGTCCATAGTCAAAGACAGCCACCGGGCTGGAGTTTGAACCTTACAATCAACACTGGTTTTCTAAATCTTGCGACTGCTTTTTATATTATCAAGGAATTCCCTGGGAGAATCTGAGCGGTATCTCCGTGAAGCTTGAAGCACTCGGCATTGATTTATGGAGACCTTTGACTCTATTGAAGTGGCAGGCAGCGAGACCGTTACATGTTCACCTGTTTTTTATGGATAATGTTGATGTCCAATCAATAAAGAGATTAACAGCTGGCTTCTGCTAACCATATCAAAGAATAATTTATTTTATATAATATACACGCTACCAAAATTGAGTCTATCTTGACATCGTCCCAGGTTGGAGGAAGGATATCAGAGTTTGCAGATTGTTGGGCCGTGATCACATCCGATCCTTGGATGTTAGATGTTGTTTGGTCTGGTCTGCGGGTATCATTCTGGAGGCACCCCACTCTGTCATGGGTGCTGCTTCCAACCCAAGTTCCTTCAGACAGTTCACGTCAGGAACTTTTGATCACAGAGATAGACAATCTCCTGTCAAAGGTTGTGATCGAGGTTGTCAAGAACATTCATTCAGTGGGATTTTATTCTCACCTATTCTTGGTGCCGAAGAAGGATGGCCGACTCAGACGCGTTATTGATCTGAGTATCCTGAACATGTCTATCATGGTTCACAAGTCAGCAGGTGACTTTTAGGTCTGTTTGCCCCTCCATTCACCAGGGAGATTTCGCTTCCAGCATCAACCTGCGAGATGCTTACTTCACGTTCCGATTCATAGGACATCGCAAAAGTATCTCAGGTTTGCTTTACCAGTTGACCAGTTCAAGGCCATGCCTTTCAGCCTCAACCTGGCTCCTTGGGCCTTCAGCCAGCAGATGTCGCGTGTGATAGCTTTCCATCACACAGAGTCCAGGGTGACTACTTTGGCGTATAACAAGCTATTAATTGAAAATAGAATATATTTTCATATTTGGAATTCACTGAAAAAAAGCAATGATGGGTCTTAATCTGAGTTTGAATAGTACCTTATGGTTTGGGCCGTTACGTTGAGTAAAGACTTGATTTGGAAGAGATTTACACTAAGGCTGTACAGTTAAAACTAGAAGTCCTGTCATGAACAGTGCGCTTATCTAGGCTTAATTGCACGTAGGAATTGCGCGCAATTACCATATCGAATGGCATCCAAAGCAAGGCAGGTTCTCCTGGTTACCCATAGCAAACACAGGCAATGTTTCTGCCCATGGACCTCCGGGTTACCCGGAGGTCCATTGGCTGAAACATTGCTTGTGCACAGGCCATATGTACAGTATTTGAATGCCTTACCATGGTAATAACACGTAGATTAACGTGGAGATCGACGTGCTGTTTGTGCGCATTTCATGACAGGACTTCTAGTTTTAACTGTAGTTACTCAGTTAAAAATGAAAATTTTTGATAACCAGAAAGCATGACTAACCCTGTGTACTGCACAGTGTTAGTCACACTTTCTGGTTATAAAAAACTGGTAACTGCTATATCACACACTTCATGAAAATATACTCTGACAAAGGTTGTAAAATGGACGTGGCAACATGTTACATAAGGCACTAGATTCAATGGACTAATGGAAATACTTATACTGGATTGCAGAAATTTTTTTTATGTGAATTCCAAAAATGAAAACATGTTCTATTTTCAATTAATAGCTTGTTTTATCTGGATGACACCCTCCAGAGGCACTCCAATGCCGCTCTTCTGGAGTCTGATGTCGGCACACTGTTGAACCTGCTTTCGTCGCTAGGGTTCAGAGTCAATGAGAAGTCGGACCTGGTCCCTTCTCAGTCATTTTGTCATCTGGGGATGGACTTCTGTACTCATCTGAACATGGTGGCGGTTCCCCAGGCAAGATCTGTGACCCAGTCCATGTCCGCGACATCCCGGAATATTCTCTGGCTGATCGATTTCTGTGGTTTGGAGACAGATCTCATTCCTTTCGGTCGGCTGCATGTCAGACCTCGCCAACACTGTCTGCTCAGTCATTGGAGGCCGAATGTCGATCCTCTGGATCTGGTACTCCAGCTTCCAGCATCTCTGGGATCCTTTTGCTCTTACCATTCATGGTGTTTGGGATCAGGATCAGGTAGCTCTTCACATCAACCATAAGGAGCTTCTTGCTCTTCTTCTGAGTTTGAATCCCCCAACTTTCGAATCGGCAGTCTGTTGTCTGTCAATACGATAGGGGTTGCTTACATTCGGAACCAGGGTGGCACGCACTTGGTTCCTATGTACAAATTGGCTCAGGATCTTCAACTGCTTCCTCAGGGCGTCAGCTCCAGTGTGGTGGTTCATCACATTCCTGGTCATCTGAACATCCTAGCCATGTCCCCGTCCCGACAGGGCAGGGTTATTTCCACCGTGTGGATGCTTCACAGAGTATTGTTCCAGTCACTTAGTGATCTCTGGGGTTGACCCACCACTGATCTGTTTGCGACCTGTTGGAACCATCAGGTGGACACTTTCATGTCCCAGTGTCCAGATCCTCTGGTTTATTGCCGTGGATGCTCTGTCACTCGATTGCAACGGTCTAGTCGACTAGGCCTTCCCGCTGGTTCCGATTCTGCCTCAGGTTCTAGCTGTGATACCAACCTGCAGTTGTCGAATCATTCTGATCACTCTCCTGTTGCCTCAGCGGGTATGAATCAATCAGCTCTATCCTCTGGGGGCAGTGGTTCTGGTATGTCTCCCTCTATGTCACAACCTTCTCTATCAAGGTCACCCGAGGAGGTTTTTCGAGGTGTGGAGTGCATTTCTTCTTCAAGGCAGCACTCCACTGGTTTAGCCAATGCGGCTAAGTGGAAAGTCTTCTGATCTGCTGATCACTCGATTATGCCAACCCTTCGATTACACAGATTGCAGAGTTTCTGGTATATCTGTTTGATTCTCGGGGTCTCCAACCTGTTACCATCAAGGGGTAGAGGTCTATGCTTTCGGAGACCTTTTCGTATGTGGGAAAGTGTCGTATCAGCACTAATCAGTGCCTCTCCAAGCTTATTCGCCACTTTTCTTTGAAACGGCCTAGGGTTTTGCAACTGCCCCCAAGATGAAATCTTTCTTGGGTGCTGCTTTGCTGGTGGGGCTGGGGGGGGGGGGGGGCTGGGGCTGGGAGGGGGGTGGGGCATTCGAACCATTATCCCAGGTGGATATGCATTTTCTCACAAGACAGCTTTTCTGATGGCTTTTGCCTCAGCCAGAAGATTTAGTGAGCTTCACGCCCTCTCGGTTGATCCGACCTTTTTCAGGAGCTCTGCCAACAGTGTTACTTTTACCACTGATTGCTCCTTTCTGGCCAAGAATCAGATACCAGAAACTACTCTGCCACCTATCTTTATCCAGGCTCTTCCTTTGGTTGATGGCAATCACCCTTTGTTCTGTCCGGTTCATGCAATTCACATTTACTTCAACCGGACGCAGTTTATTAGGAAAGGCAGGAAGCGATTCTTTCTGTATCTTATCCCTGGTCGACAGAACATCTCTCCTCAATCCATTTCTAGGTAGATTTGTCTTGCTGTTTGGGTGTCATATGCTCCTTTGGCATGTGATGATTGTATTACCAAGCACATTTCTGCCCATGAGGTGCATGCATTTGTCAACCTCCTGGGCTTATGCTAACTCTGTCAAGTTGTCGGACATTATGCAGGCAGCCTACTGGAGAAGTGCATCTGCTTTCTCCACCTTCTACCTGCGTCAGTTGCAGGAGCAGTCTGAGAACCATTTTTCTTTAGGACCTCTTTCTTCTGCTCAGACTGTCATCAACCCTAGCCATTTGGCTTTCTTTCCAGATCAGTTCCAGCCCTGTGCTTGGTTACTGTCCTTTCTGTCTGTGTGCCACACATGGCCATACGCCTCATCTCTCATTGTCTTTTTCAGTGTTTGTGATGCAATGGTTTCATAGGCCGTGGATACTCTTCTTCTGTCAACTGTTCCAGTGCAGTCGGGTTATGTGAGGGTTGGCTATGGGATTCTCTCCTATTGTCTATTCTGCCTTTTGTAAACAATTTGTGAGGTAGGTTGATAAGAAATTTAAATTTTATAATAAATTGGCTTTCTTATTTTACCTTCCACAATTGTTTACCTGGAGGCCCTCCCGTCTTATTCGGGTAAGAATCCTTCCTCCTCACCGATCACATAACTGCAATATTGGTGGATTCAAATAAAATGACTCGTTGGTTATGCATCTGCACACTGGAACCAGAAAGACGTGCATTAAGTACAGAGAAGAGTGTCCCCTACTGGGTGTGCTGGCTGCTCTCGACACTTGGGAAAGAACAAAATAAAGAGTATACTTCTGAGTTAGGAACTTTCACTGTAGTGCAAGCCTGTTGTTGTAAACAATTGTGGTAGGTATAATAAGAAAGAAAATTTACTGTAAAATTAAAATGTCTTCGCAACTTACCAAAGTAACAGAAGTGCCCTCATATAATTACTCCTATGAATATGAGCAGATTTTGAGGGATTTTTAAGAGAAAAACTCTTAACCGTTTACCTAACGAAATGGCCCCATCTGCCTGCATAATTTATAAATTGTGCAGTTGTAAAAAATAAATGTTTCAAATAATTTCAACAAAACCATATTATATGTCCCCCCCCTCCTCCCCCCCCCCCCCCCATTGAACAGTCTCGCTGAGCTCGTTCCAATGAGTAGTCACATGATACAGTTTTGTTGAATTTTTTTTGGTAAAATTTGAAATAAAAATAATTTAAATAACAAATTTTGATATTGCGTGCATTGGGTAAAGGGTTAAAGAGCATGAAAAGTCGAAAAGAGAAAAAACAGACCAAACCGGCTTGACCAGGGGCCAAAAATGCATGGTGCACTTAACCTGGTGAAAAAAGTGATGTTTTTTCTATCAGGATTCATACAGGGATGGAAACCAGGAAAAGGCATGGAAATTAAAAACATTTTATGATCTACATGTTATTGCTGATGTATCGCGTGTAAATCCGTGTGATTTCTCGGCATTAACCCTTTACCCAACGTAACGGCCCAAACCGGCCAGCGCTATTCTCAAAAATCGACATTTAATTTTCATTATTTTTTTCATTTTTTGTCTCAAAAACATAGGTTATGACCCCTCGTTGGAACGAGCTCGTCGAGCTTGTTCCAACGAGGGGTCATAACCTATGTTTTTGAGACAAAAAATGAAAAAAATTAGTTATTCAAGAATTTTTTTTGCAAGTGTCGTCTGCTTTTCATGTTAGGTAAAGGGTTAAGGGTCCTGTATTTCATGTTTAAACCCTGGGCCAAAGTCACCTGACATGTGGGGTGACTTTGGCCTCCCCTGAATGTTTTTAAAAAATAAATGTGTAAAAAGCAATTAAATTGAATCAAATACTGAAAATCATTTCATTTCTAGTTACTGAAGATCAAAATAGTTACTATTTGCATAAAAATCAGTGTGCTGAAAATGAATGAATTGAATCTAATTTATCTAATACTGGTACTGAGAATTGCTTCATTTCCAATTGCTAAACATCATAATAGTTGCAACTTCTATAAAAATTTGTGTGTTAATCTTTACTTAAAGCAAAAGGCAGACAATGCCTGCAAACAAAATTCTTGAATAACTATTTTCTAAATATTTGTGCCAAAAACATAGTTTATGACCCCTTATTGGAACAAAATCAATGAGCTTGTTCCAATGAAAGGTCATAAGCTGTGTTTATGTGACAAAAAAACACAAAAAGTAATGAAAAAATGAAAAAGGATTTAATAATTTTTGTGACCAGCACTGGTCGGTTTTGGGCATTATGTTGCTCTAATATTAGCCATGAACATCAGGTTGGAATAAAAATCTTACATTACTGATGGCAGCACTGCCTTTTTCCAGCAACTTGATTCAGTGACAAAAATACTGTTGAAGATTCATGAAACCTATGGTCATGTCTCAAAGTTAACCCCTTATTTACCGAATACTGCACCTGACACTAATTTGCAAGTATAAAAGCTTAGACCAATTGGTAATTCACCCAATGTCTGGTTACTGTAGGTAGGCCAGTGAAGCTTATTAATTCCATCAGAATTTTATCACATCTGGGACCTGGGCCAAAGTAACACCATTTTAACAGCAAATTGCAGACTTTTCGTTTTATTGGGAAATACTTAGATATTAATAATGAATATGCTAAAATATTACACAGATTAAAGTTTCAAAGAGATTTGGATCTCTAAAAAGTTTAAAAGAGAGTCGTATCCTATTTCCAAATACTCCCATGGAATAGATTTTTTGTAGGTTCAGGAAGTTGATGTAAAACTTGAAGCTGTCCTCACTCATTTGTTGTGACTCTTATTTCACAGACTCAAGTGGCACCCATAAAATTAATTAAAATTCATATTTATTAAACACCCACAGTTTAAGATATATATACAATAAATCATTGTGAGAGTGTGTGATAAAAAATACTTGAGGTAATATTCTTTTTTACAATTTTTGGGCCAAAGTACAGTTAAAACTAGAAGTCCTGTCACGAATAGTGCACTTATGTAGGCTTAATTGCGCGTTGGAATTGCGCGCAATTGCCATATCGAATGGCATCCAAGGCACGGCAGGTTCTCCTGGTTACTCATAGCAAACACATGCAATGTTTCTGCCAATGGACCTCCGGGTCACCCGGAGGTCCATTTGCTGAAACATTGCTTGTGCACAGGCCATATGTACAGAATTTGATAGCTTTACTTGGGCCATAACGTGCACATTAACGTGCTATTTGTGCGCATTTCATGACTGGACTTCTAGTTTTAACTGTAACCCCTTAGGGCCAAAGTCGCCCTGTTTTACGGTATGTAACACCAATATCAAACTTGCCAATGCAGTCATGAAACACCATGAAGTCCAATTCTGCATGAAGAATGAGAATTGCTTACATATCTGTGTGATTCATTCCTTAAATGTGCATGTTATCATATTGATTCTTACAATCCTCTGTCATGTTGTAGTGAGAACAAAAAATGGAATTTTTCAAGCAACAGGGTCATGGAAAGCATTGGATAATCCAAGACTTTTCTATGAGCCAGATGCTTGAAAAGTTCCATTTTCATTTCCAAATTTGGCCCTGAAATCCTTTTAAAGTTTTGATAAATTCAATTGAAATCCTGGAATGGTCATGGGAAAGTCATGAAATCTCAACTTAAAAAAATGTATGAACTTAAAAAAATGTATGAACCCTGTACTATTCAGGTGACACTAACTGTTGAATTAATTTTGAGGTTGCGCTCCTCAGGCCTAAGAAAGTTAAGAATCTGTGTCTCAGGCCCTCCTGCATGGTCATTTTGGCTGCTGCATGCTCTCTTTTTATAACCAGTGCAAACTTTAAAACAATAAAAATTAAATGTTTCATGTCCGATATTTTACCCAAGTTAATCAAATTGATAAATTTGTCTCTTGAATGCAACAAGGCTTTGCAATGCTTCTTGCACTCAAGGGACGAAGTACACTACCTCACATGCTATTCTGTAGATTATTAGGCCCAAAACATACAACAAACCAAGAATATGAACTTTTGATGGCAAGGAAATAATTACAAAAATAAAAAAACGCCCCCCTGCATGCAATTTTACAAAAATGGCCTGAGAAACAGAAGATTTACTTTGTGGGACCTTACATCAGATTGTAGAATCATGTTTATGTAACAGTAGTTACCCTGACTGGCTGACTATGTTCGAAACTTTCGAAATAGTTAAATTGTATATCTGACAAATTGCTGGTGAAACATTTGTCAGCTTTTCATACATTTATCACCACTATGTGTTGACCGGGTAACTTGTATCAAACCAAGATTGTGTTCATATTAGTATTGCAGTGAGCCCTTTAGGGCAAGTCGCGATATATAATAGGAACAACATTGAGGCTTGAAACACGTTTCCCTATTGTGTACGTAGTGGTGATGACAAATTTATCTTACCACCTCGGAAACCCACTTGGTGTTAATTACCAATTTATCTTACAATATTCGTCCCTTTCTTGACTTGTTTGCATATATTTTGACAATCATACAACATGTATGAATGGATTTTTTATAAATGAAGCTCATGGCATTATGTCATTACGTTCTTGCATTGTGCGTGACATAATCCCCATTCATTATTCTACTTGTACTATAACGGCTGAAGTTTATAGTAGTGTTTCATCGGGTTTTTTTTCAGATTTAAAGTTTATAGTAGTGTTTTAGCTGAGTGTTTCATTGTTTTTTTTTCAGATTTAATACATTGTAGGCTTATATAAAAATATCATCATGGTAAAAAATGATCTAGTCTAATTTATTTCATTAAGTTGGTGATTTGTTTATCATTTAATTACTGTTATCAAAAACTGTGGCCTTGACATGTGTAATAACCCGATAACAGTTGAAAAATGTTCTCTTTATAAATCGAATGATCGCACTGCCGCATGTGGTTGCGGCCCCCAATACTATTAGTTATCTTTGTGTTTTCTCGGGTGTATGGGAATTTACACCGGTTTGGGAACTCATACACCCTGAGGCAAAGCCGAAGGGTGTATGAGTTCCCAAACCGGTGTAAATTCCCATACACCCTGGAAAACACAAGGATAACAGATTTATTTCCAAGAATTTTGGTGTACTTAATACTTTAACACATTGTGGGCAAAAACTGACAGAAAATTTGTACTTTGTAAGTTTCTTAATAAATAAAACCAGTCAAATATGGATGTCATTGGAACTGGCTCAATGAGCCAGTTCCAATAACATCCAGATCTGTATTATTTTATTGCACGTAAATATTAAATTTCCTGTATTTTTATTTTTGTTCTAACATAACTGAGCAGAAGGTATGAATTAATAATTAAAAATTGGTACTTTTTTTAGCCACATAGCCTGCTATTGTATATTCTTGTTTTTACACCATGGTTAACCACAGTGTAAAAAAAAACCACTGTGGATTGCAAATTACACTGTACCTCTCAGCCAATCAAAACGCAATATTTTGTTTCAATAAAGATTTGTATTTTGCCTGGACGTTTTTACTTGTATTGGGGGAAATACATTCTTGTTGTAAGATAAAAGAATGAATTTGGATTGGATTCAGTTTAGTATTTTACAATTCAAACTCTGTTTGGATTCATACTAATTTATCTAGGATTTGAAATTTGATAGTGATAAAATCTGGGTCGTTTTGGATAGAACCACTCTAATCTGGTTTAAAACTCGTCTCTTGTCTGAAGCAAGCAAGGAAAATGAAAGCTACACATTTTTTCACATTTTAAAATATTTCTCACGATATTTAATATATTTTTCAGTAAAAAAATGTCCGTTCCAGTAAAACTTCGAAAACTTTATACAGATAATCTCAAATTGAAAAGTAAACTTCAGAGAGAAAGTTTAACGAAGAAAATAGATGTGGAATATACTGGTATTAAGTTTGTGGAAAAACTTGAGTCACAGGTTTGGTTCATTTAAATTGTTGGTATGATATAAACGTTTTGTCTGTCAACCTCATTCTGTCCATCTCTGGATGTACATTTCAGCTGCATAAGAGAAATTAAAATTGTCGAGATCTTTTCCAAATGTTATGTATAGTTTCCCCTCGAAAGGGCAAAGATTCATCAAAGATTAAATTGGTGTCACAGACAATAGAAATTACACCATTGCTTGGTTTTTGTATCAGAATTAACTCCTTGCATGCTGCTGGTAGAAATTCCTGCCATGGACAATTTTCTTGTACCACTGGAATAAGGATAATTCAGGCTCATTTAACCCTCTGCAGCCTGATGTCAAAATGGCAAAGTTTTCATCAGCAAATATTTCCTATAATGCAGTTTGATATTTAACCAAATATACATTGTTTGACTGGGCTCAGTGAGCTCTGTCAAACAAGATATAATTGGTTAAATTTATAGTTAAACAAGAGAAAAACAGAGTGATTGGAGAATATTCTACTGCACTACGAGAGTGCTAGGTGTTAATCCCTCAGTAAATTGATTGGATTTTTTCACCAATGATTTCTTGAGTTAAATTTAGATGAATTTCAAAATATTGTCAAATGGTGAAATCATTCCCCATACCCTCCTGGATTCACAAAAATGTAACACTACTCAAAGAATGCAGTTCCTGTCCAAGCCTGAATATATGCAACCTGTCATTTGCAAAATGAGGTTCCCAGAGGGTGAAGTTGCTGATGCTATCCCCTACATTGGACCAATTTATCCTCTAGGTACAACTTTGTTTTAGCTTGAGTCCTTGATTCAGACTGAGGTTCACAGAGGGTAAATTTTGTGATGCTACCCTGCTGTGCAAATTCACCCTCTGGGGACCTCATTTTGCAGATGACAGTCTGCTTATAATATTCAGGCTCGTTCCTGTCCATTGCTGAAGTGTTTGGAAAACCCAGAGTTAACTCTAATGAGATCAGTTAACAAAATGATTAGACTGTTTTGTTTTTGAAAGTGGCTGGGACGTTTCCCGGCTGACTGAAGTCATTGTATTTTGATAACACAACATTGCATTGAGTACATAACATTAAAGAATAAATATAGTGTGTTTAGCCAGTAGTCTGCTGTGTGATTTCATGATACAGACATCACAACACAATAGGAGAATAAAATGAAGAAAAAAACTAAATAACATCTTTTTTCAATGACAGTTGATTGTTACGCAACATGTATGCGGCATGATTGTCACAAACACGTTTTCAGTTTGTAAAATTCATTGTTCAATTCAGTTACCTCCCTTGATGTGTCTCTCCACTGTTACCTACATTCCATTAAACACTGGAGAAACACATGAAGGGAGGTTAAAAGTTGAAAAATGAACATTACATTAAGCCATTAAGTGTTAGTTCTTTTTCCAAAATCATTCAACTTTAAGGTTGGTTAGCTGTTAATACAGCCTCCATTGAATAACCACTTTGCCAATGAGAATTATTCAGTTAAGAGTAGTGTTGAAACGACTCTGTGATTCTGCAGTCGATTAGTCGAAATCCAAAAATCTAGTCGAAATTGACAAGTAGACATCCCACTTTCTGTCGCCAAGATTTACATAGTACAGTAGAATCCTCTTAATTGAATATCCATTTTGCCAGTGAAAATTATTCACTTAACAGGAGTATACAATTAACAGGGATTTGTTCAGTTTCCTGTGTTCTGGAGGTAAACTGAGCATTTATTCTATTATGTCTTGTTTGACAGAGCTCATAGAGCTCTGTCAAACAAGATATAATAGAATAAATGCCTGTATTGGATGCAGTGAGGCCAAAAAGGTTGATAAATAAGGAGAATTTGGTGTGTGTCACAGTAATTTTTTCAACATATTACAAAAATTTATATACAATTAACAGGAGTTCCCTCTACAAACCATATGCAATTAACAGATTAAATTTGTACTGAAGGTATAGTAAATGGTTTTTGTGTTTGAAAATTATATTCAATTAACAGGGATATACAATTAAGAGATATCCAATTTAGTGGGCTCCACTGTAATACCTCTGGAGGTGGACATTTTTCTCCACTTGTGCACTTTACTAATGCTGATTGATAAGTAATAAATTAAATGGTATGGGAATCTCTTTATTATAGAAATTTTATTGTATCAACAGACAATCATTTTAATTCTTCCTCAGTAGACCTTGTATTGGAATTTTGTTATGTTGTAATGTTTTTATAGAAACACCACATGTTCTGACTAGTTGATGTGGAAATCTAAAGTCGACATTAGGCTATATCAGTGTCGACAATGACTAGTCGACTAATCGTTTCCAAGGACCGATCAGGAGTATTTAAAATACGCTCTAGCCTCGGAGCCTATTTTTTCAATTCATGCGCCAGATTTCAATTTACGGAGTCACACTGCTGTTTGTAACACACACTGCAAGTATGTAATAGCTCTCATCATTTTCATTTAGTACACTATAGCAAACATTAATCTTCACTGTGGTTTCTGATCAAGTCTTGGCTGCCTATTTAGGCAGCCAAGACTTGATCAGAAACCACAGTGAAGATTAATGCTTAAGTATTAACTTAAGCACTCTACAACAATGATAAATGATAATCATATATATAATACATGTAAGAGTGTCTCTCTCGATTATCCATCGAAAGAATATCAAAATATGATCTGAGAAGTTACGCGCCAACTGAGAAGCCTATTTCTGAGATTTAAGAGCCAGGTCCTGATGTTTCAGAACCAAATACGCACTGGCGCATGCCCAGGTCGGTCCCTGCGTTTCAACTAATTAATTGGAGTATCCAGTTAACAGGGACTTTGTTACTTTACCATATTCTAGAGATAATTTGAGCATGTATTCTATTATATCTTGTTTGACCAAGCTCATGGAGCTTGGTCAAACAAGATATCATAGATTAAATGCCTGCATTGGGTGTGGTGAGACTAATTAGGAATTTATAAACAAGGGGATTTTGATGATTGTGTCAGGGTAATCTCTTGACATATCACAGGATTTTATTAACAGAAGTTTTTAACAGGTCAAATTTGTATTGAAGGTACAATAAATGGTTTGGTTTGGAAGTTTTATTTATTGTACAGGGCCATTCAAGTAAGGGATATCCAATTAAGTGGGCTCCATTGTATTGTTGGTTTGAGATAGAGCTGGGTGGTTTTTTAGCTCACCGAAGGGAGCTAAACTTATCACTTGCCGTCTGTCGTTGTCGTCCGTCGCCATGAACATTTTTCAAACGACTTCTCCTCTGAAACCACTGGTCCGATTTTCACGAAACTTTATGTGGATGTTCATTACTATACGGCAATTCATGTTTGTTCAAACGAAATGGCCACGTCCCTTAGGGCTCTGTGTGGGGCATAACTGATAGCACCGTATGAATTATAGAAAAATTATTAAAAATTCTTCTTCTCCAGAACCAGTGGGCAGAATCTTTTGATACTTGGTATGCAGCATCTTGGTATGGGTCTGATTCAAGTTTGTTCAAATTGGCCCCCTGGATTCATATTTGGGCTCACTATAGAAGCCCAAATTCGAACTTAGTGCATTTCAGGCAAATTTCTTAAAAAATATTCTTCTCCAGATCCAGCAGGCAGAATCTTTTGATATTTGGTATGCAACATTGTGGGGTGGATCTGATTCAAGTTTGTTCAAATCGGCCCCCTGGATTCATATTTGGGCTCACTATAGAAGCCCAAATTCGAACTTAGTGCATTTCAGGCAAATTTCTTAAAAAATATTCTTTTCCAGATCCAGCAGGCAGAATCTTTTGATATTTGGTATGCAACATTGTGGGGTGGATCTGATTCAAGTTTGTTCAAATCGGCCCCCTGGATTCATATTTGGGCTCAGTATAGAAGCCCGAATTCGAACTTAGTGCATTTCAGGCAAATTTCTTAAAAAATCTTCTTCTCCAGATCCAGCGGGCAGAATCTTTTGATATTTGGTATGCAACATTGTGGGGTGGATCTGATTCAAGTTTGTTCAAATTGGCCCCCTGGGTTCATATTTTGGCTCAGTATAGGAGCCCAATTTGAACTTAGTGCATTTCAGGCAAACTTCTTTAAAAATCTTCTTCTTCAGATCCAGCAGACGGAATGTTTTGATATTTGGTATGCAGCATCCTTAGGGGGGTGAGATTCAAGTTTGTTCAAGCCATGTCCCTAGGTCCATATTTGGGCTCACTGTAGGAGCTTGAATTTTAACTTAGTTCAAAATGAGGATTTTTCTTAAAAAATCGCAGGCGGAATGTTTTGATATGTGGTGTGTAGCATCCTTGGGGGCTGGGGGGGGGGGGGGGGGGATTCAAGTTTGTTAAAGCCTAGTCGCTGGGTCCATATTTCGGCTCCCTATAGGAGCCCGAATTATAACTTAGTCAATATGAGGAATTTTTAGCTCCCCGAAGGGAGCTCAACTTATCACTTGCCGACCGTCGTTGTGAGAATTTTTCAAACGACTTCGCCTCTGAAACCACTGGTCCAATTTTCACAAAACTTCGTGTGGATGTTCATTACTATATGGCAATTCATGTTTGTTCAAATGAAATGGCCACGTCCCTTGGGGCCTCTGTATGGGCCATAACTCTGATAGCACCATATGAATTATAGAAAAATTATTAAAAATTCTTCTTCTCCAGAACCAGTGGGCAGAATCTTTTGATACTTGGTATGCAGCATCTTGGTATGGGTCTGATTCAAGTTTGTTCAAATTGAGTCCCTCAATCAATATTGGGGCTCACTATGGGGGCGTGAATTTTTACTTAGTGCAATTTAAGAAAATTTCTTTTAAAATCTTCTTTTCCAGAACCGATGGGCAGAATCTTTTGATATTTGGTATACAGCATCTTGGTATGGGTCTGATTCAAGTTTGTTCAAATTGAATCCCCCATTCAATATTGGGGATCACTATGGGGATGTGAATTTTTACTTAGTGCAATTTAAGAAAAAATCTGTAACAATCTTCTTAACCAGAACCAGAGGGCAGAATCTTTAGATATTTGGTATGCAGCATCTTGGTATGGGTTGGATTCATGTTTGTTCAAATTGAGTCTTTTGATCAATATTGGGGCTCACTATGGGGGCGTGAATGTTTACTTTGTGCAATTCAAGGAAAATTCTTTAAAAATCTTCTTCAGAACCATCATGCAGAATCTTTTGATATTTGATCATCAGCATTGCTTTTGATAAAATTTGTGTCCTAACAGTATGGAACATTCAGTGAGCGCCTAAGGCCCCCTGGGACCTCTTGTTTCTTTTTTTCTGGTTCGGTCCCATTTTTTGTAGCAAACCAGAAAACCAAACCACAAAATCCAACAAAAAACGACCAAACGGTTTTACTGTGTACATAAACTGATCAAACTACCTTACTACCGGTATGTGCGAATTGGACTGGTGGCCACTCATCACTTACTCTATCCGGCAAAGGGGCAAATACGTTATGTTCTCATCATGTTTTCTCCCTTACTGACTCATATAGAGAACGAGTCAATAAGGGAGAAAATGTGACAATGAGAACATGATATCGATTAGATAAAATTTATTCATTTGTTTTAGGGGACGCGGTGGCATTCCGGTAACCGCTTCTCATCAGATCACTGAAGTTAAGCAACGTCGAGCTCAGTTAATCCTCGGATGGGTGACCATCTGAGTGATCGATTCAGACTCCCGCACTGTGTCCTTGCAAAGCACTTAACCCCGTTGTCCACATGGGGGCACAATGATGCCGTGTACTAAGGCATACTGCATGCCGATTTTGTGCATGTCTTCAACCAATCTAACCCTGCCTGTGCTGCAGTGCAGAGTTACGATGTTGGGGAGCTGGCAGCTTCTCGTCGTTGCTCGGTGGTTCTCTCCGGGTACTCTGGCTTACTCCACCCGTAAAACTGTCATGGCCATGATTAGCCATTGTGCAAAAAGTATGTGACCTTAAACACCAATAAATGAATAAATAATAATTCAATTGTTTCCCTGATTTATGTGATTTTTTCTGTCTCAATAGGCTTAGCAACTGATCCTCTAGAAGTCCTAAGAATGATCAAAGGGAAGCTGGGCTAAACCCACTGGCGGTATTTACAGACAGTGCCATTTGTGGTGAGTGGTGTTCCCAGGGACTTGGCCAGAGGTTTCTGACTGGAGGGGTGTAGAGTAGTGAATTTCCAACTAGAGGGAGAGACTGGGAGGGGGAAATCCCCCTCCCAGTCCCTCCCCTAGTTGAAAATTTACTACCGAGAAAAATATTGAAACTAAAGTCATGAAAGGGGGCATAAACTTGATTTGAGTAACTGAAATGCCAACACATTTATGATAGAATTATAAGGTTATTATTATTTGGTATTATTGTCGGAAGTGAATATGTGCTAAACCAATGCTCAAGATGACAACTTTGAGCAATTCACACTGTCCTAATATTAAATCAGATCTTATGCAGGAATGATCAATTTTTAATGTTTCGTCATTTTGTAACTGTGAATGATGGAATTAACTCAGGATAACGATTTTACATGATGTGATTTTCTTGAAGTGCATTACGAGGATTTTTTTTTATTACGATAAGTATAGAAATCTTGTACCGATTGACATCATGCATACTTATGAAGCTCGATATTGCGTACACTGTAGTCGTAAATAGGTAACAGTTGGAATGTTGGTGTGTTGCACAAACTATTGCAGTTTATTTTCCAAGTTAAGGAGTCTGAAGTGTTGTTTACTGTATGCTCATGTTTCTATCACATAGAAAAATAGAACTGAAACCAAGGTTTTTTCTTTAAACCGAACCAAACCAAACCGAATCTGAAAAATTAAAACTGCCAAGCTCCAGTGTGGGACTCCGCTAGCTGGTCAGCAAACCAAAAATACAGAGATAGTGCAAATAATTTCAGATGGTGTTTTGGAAAGTTCTAAAATTCCCCAGAAAAGTCCTTCAATATCCAGAACTTTTTTCTTTCAGAGGTGTATGAACTCAGAACTCCTTCCAGATTGAACTTATGTAAAGCCTTATTGTTACTTTCAGTTCGACTTACCAGAGTTTGTGTATCAACAAAAGAAAATACAAGAAGTTGCAAATGTTTATCATAATTTATTGAGTTTAATGGAGGATTTGAATTTGAGTGATACAACAGGTAATTGTTCATTTTACATGGTTAAGTGCTAGAAGCCACTATCAGGGCTTTAAAAAAAATGAGGGTACCAGAGCAAAAGCTAACATTTTCCTTGCTCATATTCCATATTCACTCAAATACAAATAATATTTTGTTTATATATACTCTCCAATAATTTGTAATAAAACAAATTCTGATGTTCAAATAAACACCACAAAAATAATCTAACCCTCCACCAGTTAAACATGTTATGACAAATATGTAGACACTGTTAGAATAATGTTTAAAAGCTTTGATACACATTAGACGCATGTCTGCAGTCCTGTCAGTTAGCTTCAGCATTTGTGCCTTGAAAAATGCCAAGCCAAAATCATTTTTTATTGGCAATTTCTGATGAAAGAATTCTGAAAATTCTCTTCTGAGGTGAAATACCAATAGAGAATGCTACAGTGACTGCGATACTTGATTTTTAAAAAAAAATCTGTTTGTGCAACAGGCAACTAGAGTCGACAGCAAGGGAGACTGCAGTAGACGACTTTAATAAACATTTTAGCTGACTGGGTGTGTCCATCTCTACTATTATTCAAACACGTACAAGCTCCTATGTTTTATGCACTGTTTCCAGTGACCAGCCTAGGTTTTGAATTGAGGGAGAAGTCACTTCTCCCTCCACAGACTTTAGGGAGAAGTCAACTGATAACAGGAAGAAGTGAGCTGGAAGCAGAAGTATGAATAATGGGCTTCAGTATGATTGCTCCATCATATAGTTTTCTCACATGTAAATAACGTACTTAAAGCTGAGAGAAATAATGAGAGAGAAACAAAACATGTAATTTATTTGTGAAAAAGAAATTTTGTAAAAAAAATTCCAGGACGAATGCCTACACGAAGGTTTACAATTTTTATGAAGTGCAGATAACCATCACTAACATTGGGGAATTACAGTCTTTAGGTGCCCCCTACAAGTGTTTTTAGTTTGCAAAAGTTGTTTTGAAAGAATGTTCGAACACAAAATCACATATCTTTTGCTGCTTGTCACCTATTTCTTCATTCAACCTCCCACACCAACATAATATGCCTGGCTCTGTATTAACGTCTTTTCTTGAAAATAGCAATTTGAGTGCTTTTTCAAGGATAAACATCGAAAAAGTAAAAAAGACCAAAAAAATCGTTTGAACCAGACCATTTGGGGGTGAAATTGCATGGTGCACAACCTGATGTCATGTTCTTCCTCTCTTCTGGAGTACACCTCATTGTCCATCTCATGTGCAGAAAGTTTTAAAAATTTAATGGCAGTTTTGAGCAATGCAAAGCTGGAAATGGTAGGATAGGATCTACATAAATTTGCTATGGAGTGATTCTTATCACCTCATCCATTCAGTCAAGTGACTTTTGTTAAATGATGTTTTAACAGTGTTTACGTCCTCATATATTTTGTTGCATGTTGCCCATTTTTGATGAAAGCGGAATCTGCTTATCTGCATTTCGGTTTGCTCTAAGATCTTTTATGCATTGTTTTGGTACACTTGCTCCATTGAGACTCTTTTTTTTGCCACAAACATTTTTTTTTACAGTCTAACTTTGTGACATATTGACAACCGACCACCAGTGGGACAAGATTACAAAAAAATGACGTATCATGACTGTATTGACGTAATTGTATAGCATTTATTTTCTGCCTTTGTAAAAAATAAAAAATTTATAATACATTCTCTTTTCTGTTGATTTTAATTACATTCACCCACTTTGTTATATTTAAAACCCCTGTTGTCAAAAATATGACAAGACACATTTCAAGTCAAAACAAACATATCATTGGAGTTGGAAAGCATGTCTATCAACAAAAAGGAAAGGTCTGACATGGCCCACAATTTCCTGTTGAAAAATTCCATTTCTCACTGTGTTGTACTTGAGCAGCTGACCCACATAATATGACCATAAGTAACGCTGTATAGTCAAATGGAGAGCAGATAGAATTAAGTTAAGTTTACTTGTAGAAAAAAGAACTAAACTAGTTTTGTAAGCAACTGTAATAAATGAAAACAATTCATGTACTGAAGTGATTTCTTTTTTATTCCGTTCCAAGCATTTTATGAGGTATACGTATAATTAAAAACTGCACTGTAACAAACCTGCATGTAATACATGAACTGGGAAAATACCACAGGTAGTCGGCACAAGTTGAGAAGATTGAAAAATGCTAACTATATTTTTATACAACAACCAATAGCCCAGACTAGCTGGTGCTAACTCAAAAATTAATCCAGGGCCAAACACATATTTTGTCCCCCAATCCCCAAAATTTGCATGCAAAACCGAAAAAATCAAGTCCTATCTGGTCCTCCACACTTTTGA
Organism: Pictodentalium vernedei; assembly: GCA_031216915.1. Taxonomy (NCBI): domain Eukaryota; kingdom Metazoa; phylum Mollusca; class Scaphopoda; order Dentaliida; family Dentaliidae; genus Pictodentalium; species Pictodentalium vernedei. Next base: position 126,004,466 of record CM062297.1, read on the forward strand.
GATTTGCGCATGCACAGTATCCAGGAATGTACCGAAATTGGTGCAAACCATCATTCTTTGTTTGGCCCTAAAGTCAGCAACATTCAACTGACATCTGTGCTTTTAAATCTCATTTTTGAGGATGCCAGACACAAATCAATGGTAAAATTGGAGGATCCAAGGACATGAATGGATGATGGAAGTGAACAATGGTGGTTAGGAACGTTCAGGGCTGTAACTTTATAATTTTTATCAAAATTATTTCATGTTTCCCAATCTCGGGACAAGTGCCTGACGTCATCATTATTGCTAATGATTTATCCACTGATTGTTAAGTGTTCCTTCCCTATCCTTCCTTGAAGCCCTCCTGTTAAACGCCCAAGCTTTTTGGCTTATTTTATCAAAATTTTTTATTAAATTTCTTAGGAGTTTAACGTGTATTGCAGAATGTTTATTCTGTTTATCCCCAAGGTTACGTCCTCACCCTTGGGGTGTTGGGTCGTTTGGGTCATGCATCTTCTATCCGATGTATAGTTTTTTTTCTTCATTTGAAGATCTTGCTTTGCATATGGTAGCTTTAAAATCTGTTACTGACTTTGGGCCTTTTTGGTCTGTGCCTGATGTCTTGTTTCCATTTTTTTTCCTTGACGTTGTTCACTTTGGCAACGTCCTTAAATATATGTAGTATTTAGTTATTATTACTGTTGGATTGTTGTAAGATACATTAATATTCCGGTAGGGTAGCAATAATTTTTGGAATTTTGTCCACACTTAGGCTCTATCGGGATACCCTTGGGCTCTTCATGTTCTTTTTGGGAACTTGGATTTTGGTCAAAAATTTTTCTAAAATTTTTTGGAATTTAATTTTCCGATTTTGATTTTGATTGTTGATTATTATGTATCTTTATCATATATTTATTGTGGAGTTTGTGGGAGTTCGATCGACTTAGTTTTGATTAATCATGAAAGCTTATTGATCAAAATGCAAGGCGAGGAAGTCTTCCTCAGATTTACATGTGTGTTGTCTTGCTTGTAGTTGATGTACTCCTATGGATTCTTGTCCTACATGTGTTGATTGGGATGACAAACGATGGATGCGGGTGTGCTACCATCGTCGTGTTCTGATGTGCAAACAGAGCTAGCTGTTAAGGTGCTCTTGAATATTAGGCAAGGGATAAGGCCACTGGGCTGTGGTTTTAATCCTTTGCCAGCAGCCAGCTCGACCGGTGAAGCAGTTACTCCATCCGTGGGAGCCGTGACACCGGGTATATCCATTGTGGTCGAAGGAAGTGTAGTGGGTAGAGTGAGCACCTTAAAAACAAAACAAGCTCACCCAGCGATGATGGAACTAGGGAGGAAGCCAGCAAGTTTCTTGTCGGGAGGCTCGGCGATGTCTGAAAAGGCCGGGAGAGGTCCCTCTCTAACCCAGCAACATCTGGGGCCAGATGTTGTTACGAAAAACTTGCGCGGGCCGGAGCATACATCCACACCTGCCGCTCAGGACGCTCCATCTAGACTGCAGCTGGCCTCGGCTACAGTCACGGCTTCTTCCGCTACGATCATTGCGCACAAATGACCACATCCTAGCTACCCGACTTCGGATATCCAGCCTTTTGTGCAAAGAAGGAGCCAGTCTTCACCCGTGAAGTCGGACCATCCGGTAGCTAAGGAGCCGAGGCCTTGATCATCGGGACTTTCGGAGAAGAGATCCATCTCCGGAATGCCGTCCCAGGAGCAGCAAGCGGCTAACAAACAGAAAACCGCTGCTCCTCAGGCCTCGATGATGGACTTGTTATTGCAGATTTAGCTGTCGGACGGTGCTGGGTTGGTCCAGTCGTCTGTTCACGCAGATGTAATGGACCGAGTTTCGCAACTGATTCACTCGGATGGTGAAAGGGATAAGGAAGAGGATTACCCTTCCCTTTCGGAGCAACACATGGTTGCCATGGATTTTATCCATCATTACTACCCGGAGTTTGTTCCACCGAATCAGCAAGCTACGACAACGAGAGAAACTGCTGGCGTCTCTAGACACAGACTTTATACGGAGGAAGGAAGACGTTCATTCTTTCCCGGTTCAGTATAGGCAGGTGTCGCAGGCCTTCGGCAAGGTAGACGACACCATATTTAACCTCTCGAGTGCTAGGAAAAGAGGCGGTTTCTTGTCAACATCTTCCATAAAAATAACGTTCCTTGGAACACATTCATTTAAAACGGTTGGAGAAGATGTGCAGAGAGCTCCACTGCTTTTGGATGAGCAGGCTGAGGATTTAGATATATCCTTACCTGCATCATTCAGTATTCGCTCAGATGCAATGGAAACTGCAATTTCATCAAATAGAGCGAATTTGGACGGAATCTCCTATGCAGATCACCTTACCAGAGCTATGGCGCAACGTCTCAACGGGAAGGAATTTGAGGATGTGTGTACCTCTCTTAGAGTTCTTTCCAGGGCAATCATGTATGCCATGTATAACTCTGCCCTGACAGTGGCTAATCTGGAGTTGATTGGACGTGATGCTGCCCTTGTGTCGTCATCACTTATAGATGACAAGGTGAAAAGCTCTCTCTGAGTCACTCCAGTCTCTGGACATACTATCTTTGACGACAAGCTTTCGTTAGTATACGAACAAGCTACTAAGAAAGCATCCAGTGCTCTGCTATTGAATTCAGCTTCTCAACAACCCGCTTCAGCAAACCGGAGTAAGCGAGGACGTTCCAAATCAAAATCATCAAAAGGGAACTCCTTGCAAGGGTACAAGAAACCCTCATACAATTACTCCGGAGGTCATCAATATAGCGACTTGGGAAAGGGGCGTAAGTCTGATCGGGACTATTGGTCAGACGCCCCTAAGTCGACGGGGCGAGGATATTTGCAGGGAAGACATAGTTTCTCCTCCCGTAAGCTTCGCAAGTCATACAGGTGATGTTCATGACCTCTATTGCTTGCCAGTTGGCGGAAGGTTATCAAACTTCGCGAGAAACTGGATAGCAGTCACAGAAGATCAGTGGGTGAGAAGTGTAGTCTCGGAGGGCTTACAGCTATCATCCCGAGCAAAAACCCCCACTAACGAGATGTCCGCATTGGACAAATCTTCCAGCGGATCTATTCAAAAGAGAGTTTCTCCTAGCGGAGGTACAGGCTGTCTTATTAAAGGAAGCAATAGAGGTCATCGAGAATCAAATTCTCAGGGTTTTTACAGTCACCTGTTCCTTGTACCGAAGCCAGATGGCTCGTTCCGACCGGTAATAAACTTGAGCTGGATAAACAAGCTTATTGTGGCTCCAAAGTTCTATATGGAGACCATTCGGTCGGTAAGAGCGAGCATTTGAGTGAACGATTATGTGGCAAGCATAGATCTAAAGGATGCTTACTTTCATGTCTTGGTACATCCGGCATTCAGAAAGTACCTGCGGTTCGCTGTACAAGGGAAGGTTTATCAGTTCAGAGCAACGTGCTTTGGTCTGAACCTGGCTCCCTAGGCATTCACTCGAATAATGAACTCGGTAATGTCATGCTTCCAAGCTCATTCGTCTGCAGTAACGTTGGCTTACGTGGACGACATTCTGCAGAGATACGGCAACAGAATTATACTTCAGAACGATGTTCAGAGTCTGCTTCTGTTATTCCGACGTCTCGGTTTCATCGTAAACGAGAAAAAAGTCGGATCTAGCTCCGTCCAAGTCGTTCACTCACTTGGGAATAAGCTTCGAGACTCATAACAATCTTGTTCGTCTGCAGTTATCCAGAGCGAAATTAGTCAGTTGTTATACTCACTTTTGTCTACACTCAAATGCATTAACAGCGAGGGAATTCATGCAACTGATGGGGCTGTGCGGAGCGGCTGCGGATCTTATTCCGATTGACCGCCTGTGAACATGTCCCCTTCGGATATTCTTCACTCAGAACTGGAGTGTGAAGATGCATTCGCTCGAAACCAGTATTGTTTCAACGGACCTAGTAAAACAAAAGGTTCAGATTTGGTCAGATCTTCAGTGGTTAACTCAGGGAGTTCCACTGCAACTGCCAGATCTGGCTTTCACGATTATGACAGATGCGAGTCAGACGGCCTGGGACGTGACCCTAAGTCCCGCAGGCTTGAAGTGTCAGGAACTTTCGGACTCTCGGTTCCTAGAGAAGCACATAAACATCAAAGAGATGATGTCAATATGGCTAGCACTCTTCAATATTGGATTCGCCTAATAGTGAACATCCACATTCAAATTCTGTCGGACAATTAGATAGTGGTTGCTTACCTCAGGAACCAAGGCGGCACTTATTCAATTCCTTTATGCGAATTAACAGAGAGGATTCTCCTATATGTCATGAATCATGGCGTTCATCTCTCTGTCTGTCATACACCGGGTCGTCTGAACGTACTAGCAGACTCGCTCTTTTGGAAAGTTTGCCTGTTGACATCGGAATGGACTCTCAACAAGCAATTATTCAGACAGATTTGCTACCAGTGGGATCGACCCATGATAGATCTTTTTGCAGCACACCTGAACAATCAGTTACCGGCTTTCGTGTCGCCATGTCCAGATCATCGAGCGTATGCAGTAGACGGTCTGTCAATTTCATGGGACGGAATGATAGGATTTGCATATCCTCCAAATTCGTTGATTCATCAGATTCTGTTAAAGATCAAACAGTCCCGTTGTAAAATTCTGCTAGTAGCACCTCTGTTGTCGCAGAAACCTTGGATCGGTCTTCTCAGGTGTCTGTTATGGGACATTCCCTGAAAGCTTCCTCCACAAGAGGACCTTCTTTATCAGAGGAAGTCATGCACACTGCATCACAACCCAGAAGGTCTCAATCTTCACGTATTTCCGTTGTGCGATCCTTCTTGCACGGAAAACAGTTCACAGGATGCGCAGTGAATGCAATTTCTAACTGCAGGAGGTCCTCCTCTTCATTGAACTACGCAGCGAAGTGAAGGATTTTCTTCCGTTGGTGTAAAGATCAGTCGATAGACATATACGATACGTCCATACCAAATATTGCTGATTTCTTGGTCTGCTTGTTTGATGCTCTCAAACTGCAGCCCGTCACTATTGAGGGCTATAGGTCTGTGTTATCAGATACTCACGCTCTTCATGATAACTTGGCTATTGGATCAAATACTTCATTATCCAAGCTAGTTAGAAATTTCTCTGTCAATAGACCTAGAACCCTCAGATTAATTCCTAATGGAATTTGGTTTGGGTTCTGTTGAAGCTCAAACAAGCTCCTTTTGAGCTGTAGGACGTCGTAGAGTTCAAATTCTTGACCTATGAAACAGCGTTTCTCTTAGTCTTTGCATCTTCTAGAAGAGTCAGTGAACTTCATGCTTTATCTGTTGATGAATCTCACTTCCGTAGTGGAGGTAATACCATTACCCTTACTACGGAAGTGGGGTTTTTGGCTAAGAATCAGATTCCAGACAAGCAGCTGGAGCCTATTGTCATTAAGGCTTTACCGTCCTCCGATAACCGTAGACCTTTGCTGTGCCCAGTCAGGGCTATGCGCATTTATAAACATCGATCAGATTTTGTTAGAGAAGGAAGAAAACGTTTCTTTTATTGATTCCTAACAGAAAGGATATTTCTGTTCATGTCGTCGCTAGATGGATTCAGTTGGCAATACGCATTGCCTATGAAAATCTATCTTCGGATCAACTTTCTGTTAATAAGATATCAGCACACGAGGTTAGAGCACTGTGCACTTCTTGGGCTTATTCCAACAGTATAGCCATTACTGATCTCATGAAGGCTGCGTACTGGACACAGCCCTCTTCATTTACCAAGTTTTACCTGAGAAATTTAGAGTCCATCTCCGGTGACCTTAGATCTTTGGGTCCTCTTTCTGTTGCTCAGAATGTTGTCCATTAATGGTTACATCTATAGGTATTTAGGCAGTCCGTTCCAGCATTGAAGCTGTTCCGCTGCCCTCTTCATTCTGAGGATATTTACCTCAGAACAAGGGGAAGGGGGGGGGATGGGTTTTTTCCCTTATGATCATCTGGCTTTATAGTGAAAAGCAAGGGAAGCCCTCCTCCGGTGTCAGTTGTACTGAGTAGGTGCTGGGATGGTTTTAATGTGTAGCTCGGTGTGAAGCAATAACTATGTCTCATTTATGTATGGTTTTTAAAGTGTAGCTCACTGTGAAGCATTTGTACATGTCACGTGTCAAACAGGCGTTAATATACAATCCTCAGACACTTTTAAATGAGTATAAAGAGTCTCATTCTCTGGACTATCTTTATATATTGGTTTTCCTTCACCGAATTAGCATAATGGGTTATGCTGGCATTAAATGGAGAAATTATATATTATGTAATACTCAATTACATTGTTGGCGTTAGGCCTTTCTCTTTTCACGTAAAGGAGAAAGACATATATAATTCCTATCTTCTCCTATTCTCCTATACAGTACGTCCAGAGTGTATACCATATGAAACACTGGACGCGGTGTTTACATTTCATCAAAACACAGAGTTATCCGGTGAAACTCTGTGTTATAGCAGAGATAATTAACACTGTGTTGGTCGGTGATTTTGTGTGAAAGAGATTAGTGTTGTTGATTGGCAAAAACACGGACTCGCAGTAATTGCTACTGCATGTCTGTGTTCATGTAAGTATTTTGTGTGTGACGTTCTTCTCGTGGTTTGAATCATAGAAATCAGACATAAAAAGACTCCTATTTCTGTTGTTTGAATAACAACTTACACGGTAACTGCACAGTTTGCAAGTCGGTATGCATTAATTCGGTAATAACTGTGCATGCAGCGTAATTTTTTACGACGAGCCACAGAAACTGGCGAAGAGGCAATATATAAAAACTCGGAAGACGAATCCCGTACCCATCAAACCCTACTGGATGGGGCGAAGTTTTAGAGACGCTGAACACAGATTCACGAAAATAATAAAACAGTCTTAAATAAATTTCCCGAATCTCTCTTGAAATTCCGTACGCCATTTGCCAAACTCATATAGTATATGTACCATTACAAATACTGCGAAATAACGCCGAGGCTATCTGCCTACATGTCGGCAGGATATATTCGCAGCAGGTTGATTTTATCGGCTTAGAAAATGTACAGAATTTGCATTCAGCTGATGCATTGTATCAGAAAAGAAAAAAAAAAACAGAAACAAAACAAAACATGTAGACTTAATCAATCTGGATGTACCAAAAGACCGTATCAATATTTACAAGAATATACCAATTGTACGGGCATGCTACAAACTAAAGTAGAAAAAAGACCGCTGATATAAATTTTACAGCATCGGGGAGTCAAGCAGAAAATCACAGCCTCGTGGGGTTCTATCACTACTAGTAAAAATCCTCGAACGAAAGCCCTTCTCACAGCAGAACACTGGAGTCTAGGCTCCTCAGAGACTTGCATCCGTATCCGTACGCGGATTGAATCATGGGTTATGAACTACCAACTCTCCAAACACCACAGCCCCCCCCTCCCCCCCCTCCTTCCACCACTTGCTTTGCTTTGGAAGCAAAAGATAAATGATATTCTCGGGTTTTGCAGGTGGTCAGTATCATCTTCGATCAATATTTGTAAGATTTATTCAAGCAATTAACACCAACAAATACCAATTGCGAAAACAATAACAATGACAGAATGAAACATTGAAAAGAAAAAAGATGTTAAAAGTACACAAAAATATGGGTAATTATTTTATTCATCTCAAGTGCGTGTGTGAATTTGCTTAAGAGAGAGAGAGAGAGAGAGAGAGAGAGAGGGGGGGGGGGGGACAAAATATATATACATGTGTGACTGAAAAATTGTGCCCCCAACACACCAAGCGCAAAGCCAGAACACCACACCCACTCCTCCTCACCACCAGATTTGCTTTGGAAGCAAAAGATAAATGTTATTCCCAGGTTTTGCGGGTGGCCAGTATCATCTTCGATCAAGATGTGTAAGGTTTATTCAAGCAATTGATACCAACAGACAGACAGTCTGCAAAAACAAAACAATAACAATGACAGAATGAGGCATTGCGAAGAAAAAGATATTAGAAAACAATAAAAATACACAAACATATGGGAAATTATTTTATTCATCACGAAATACCTGTGTGAATTTGTGAGAGAGGAGAGAGAGAGAGGGGGGGAGGGGGCGGCGGAATATATATATATCTGAAAAATTGTGACCCCCACCCCAAGCACGTAGTCTGGACATCAAAGTTAAGGGGCAAGAGTAAAATCTAGGGGGGTGGGGGGTGGGGAGTATGGAATAAGATGCACAACATCATCCGAGTCGTGTAGCTGCGAGATGGGGTGAACACAAAAACAGAAGGGGGTGCCCCCCCCCCACACTTCATTGGCGAGGACTTGTGACTCCTTGGTTCCGAGTCCATTTGTGTCCATAATTTATAAGTTCCGAAAGGCATTAAAAATTAGTCCACATCACCACCAAAGAGAATCCGAATAAACCATGAAACCTAGGGGGTGGGGGGATTTTGCAAAATATCCTCCCTCCCCTCCCATCGGGCCATGCCAGCGCAACACACGTTTCCGTCAGTGGTTCGGTGGTGGTGTTGTTTATAACTTATGATAAGGGTATGCCTACCATTCACAACTGAACAACACTTTTTTCTGAAGCCTACATTCCTACTCTTTCACAAGTGGACAGTCCACTCGAAAGTAAACCACAATTAAACAAACCATAAAATTTATTTATTTTTGAAAGATGTCCATGAAACCTTTCCAACAATCGTTGTAAATGTTAGTGCAGTGTTCAAAATGCAGAGACAAGTGAAAAAACGGTCTGCATTCTCGTGCTAGAAATCGATTGAAATTCGTTTTTCATTTCCTGTCCATGGGCGGCTTTTTTTGGGTGAATTGATATTCTGGCATGGTATACTTTTTTGTACCTCTATTTGATGGGTTAATATGAGGGTAGACATTTCCAAAGGATCGAGAACAATCAAAAGCATGTAATAACTATTTATTCATGAAAAATATCCGAAATAAAGTTTTAGAAAACTTAGTTTTTCATGACATTGTGGTCAATTTTCTCGTTCACACCATGACACGTGGTTCGAAAAGTTTCTGCATCCCCTCAGCTGTTTTGCACCGCACGTGGCTCAACCCATCAGTAATGTGAATTGAACATTCTCTGACACTTTGAACGCCTGTGCTTTTGATTGTGAGTATTCTGTAATTTGTTTTAAATCCACCCAAAGTACATGGACAGGGTTTTGGAGCAGAAACACCACCAAAGTGGAATTCCCACACACACCGGTCCAGATTATGTTATGTTAAAGGAAACATATCAATTTCAAATGAGCTTCGAACCAATTCCAAAAGCCCATCCACTGAACCATACTGTGTTTGTTTCCCCTTGTGTTTACTTTGTCACAGAAAATGAGTATACCATATGGGTGGATATTCCGCTTCAGAGTGTTTTTTGCAGACATCACAATTTCATAATTGGGAGTTCTGTACATAGTCAAGATTTTATAGTGCTCAACGAGGGTTTTATTTTCTTCTTCGTTTTGGGTTTTTTCTGGAGAGTGTGTGTGGGGGGGGGGGGGGGGGGGGGGTATTCTGAACCCTTTGGTGAGGGGGTGCCCCCCCCCCCCACCCAGAAGCTTTTATGATTTCTCGTTCATTCGCCCTTGTCGTAAATACTTTTCTTCTTCAACGAACTGTGGATGTAGACCTACAATAATGATTAATTATTGATGCTCAACGCCACATCAGCAACAGATGTGGCGTTAAGCACCAACTAATATGATTGCCATCCCTCTCATGATTGCCGTTCTTCTATATGGAAACATATCTGAGGGGCTTGTGTGCACACCCCGTCTGAACAGAGAAGATTTTTCTACCTGGGAGTGGGGGGGGGGGGGGGGTGGGGGGGGGGTTCTTTACAATCATGTTGGCCAATTGTTAACCACTCTTCACTGGAGAAGGGAGGAAATCAGCATTTATAAATTATTTTGACTCTTCTCGGGAATTCTGAAGGTATGGGTGCTTGGCTTCCGTCCTCTTCTTGTCGCCTGGGTGGGTGGTTCGTTGTTTCTCAAAGTGGCTGACTTTTTTTTTTTGCTTCCGACTGCCCTGGGCTTGAATTTGACAAACGACATCACTGTGCCATTCAAGAGTGTCAAGGGGCTCACGTACGTCGAACTAGAAAACATGTATATATTAATATGAAACATTAAACGCATGGGCGTCCGGAGGATTTTTTTTTTACTTTATGGTCGGGGGTGGGGGGGGGGGGGGGGTTGGGGGGGGGGGGGGGGTGGGGGCTTGGTGTGTTGGACGAAACAAAATTATTTTAGAATTTGACAAACAACATCACTCCATCATTCAAGGGTTTGAAGGGGCTCGCGTACTTCGAACACGAAAACATGTACATATGAATAGGAAACATTTAACTCAAGGGCATCCAGGGAATTTTTTTTTACTTTTGGGCCGGGGGGGGGGGGGGGGGGGGGGGGGGTGGACGAAATAAAATTACGGTTGAAGTATTAAGTTTTATGTAGAATTTATCGATATATATCGATATATTTTTAGTACTATACAGTAAAGACAATATTATTTTATTACTAACACTTTGGCCGACCGCTGATTTGTTGCGGTTTCTTGTGAGAAGACCTTGGTTACTTCTGTGCTTCCAACCGCCTCCCTATTCCTACGTCTCTTGTCATCAACGAGTTCGCTTCCGAGTGTCAACATTTATATGAGTAGGCCAGTAGAATAATACGGGAGATGATGTGCAAGTTATTTAGATTTCCTGGTACCTACATGTACAACGACGTGTGTGTCGATGTGTTGGCCCGCATGTATTTTTAAGACAATAGATTTGATTAAAACAAACGTCGAATCTGTGAAAACTGTCTCTAAAAGTATTTCTGTTGAATATCCTTGAGAGCTTTGTTGCTATCGGGGCAACTCGGTCCCAATTATTTGACATTTGGGACTGACCAAAACTGCAAAAAATTATCTGGGTTGAGTTACAACGGAACCAGAAAACAGTTGGAGATTTTTACAAAAACTCATCGGCAATATCTTATATATTCCCGATTTGATGTTACCTACCTTGACATCATCGCATCGGAGTCTACCTGAAGAAGGGGGGGGGGGGGGGGGGGGGGCGCCCTACTGTCGATTGTCGAATTAAATTTCTTTTTTTTTTCCTTTTCAACATCGTGCCATCCTTTATTCTTTTCGTAGATTTATCCACGCGGGTTTTAATTTAATTGTCACCGAGCACAGGATCAATATTCAATAATAAATAACAAGCTATTAAATAGTCCTCAAATCAATTCATCAAACTCAAATATACAAGATTTATTTAAATGACATGTACTCGGTGAAACACCGACCCACTTCAATCAACAGCACAAAAATAAGCTGTCGCTACTATTTATCACCTTGGACTTGAGCAGCTAATCTTTTACGCACAGCAAACGCGGTGTGTGAAAGTCAGCACAGTGTTCCATGGAGTCAATTTTCGTAAAATCACCCGCCACCGCGCCGAGTGGATGAGACGCTATACACTCTGGACGTACTGTAGGAGCTATCCTTTACTGAAGTAATTGAGAGATTGGATTTTCCTATAAGTCCTAGGCCCCCCAGCCTTTTTACGATTCACCTAAGTCTGGGCCATTGGTTGTTGTATAAAAATATGATAAATTTAAGTAATTTATATATTTTTTTACTTGCGTCGCCAGTGGCAGAGCAGGTCTAGTAACCGCTCGACTCCGTCCGTCAGTCCGTCAGTCTTTCAGTCCATCCAAAACACTTTTTCCGTCAAAGTTTTCTTGGCTTCTATGAAAGGGAATGATTTTATGTTTGGTCTTCTGCTTCATAATTATGAGTTGTATCGTGTATCTAATTTTCAGATCTGTTGCATGCAGCGACGCAGGTCCAGACCCGGTATTGGTCTTGGCTTGTTGATACTTACCAGTGGCCCAGACGGGTATGGCCCTCCCATGAGTGGGCACTCATACCTCCCTGCTGTTTATAACATTTAACAGGCAATCTGTAGAAAGAATGATGGTTGGCGCCAATTTCGGTACCTTCCTGGATACTGCGCATGCGCAGATCTCAAGAGTATGGAGGACCAGATAGGATTTGATTTTTTGGGGTTTTGCATGCAAATTTTGGGGATTGGGAACGTACTAGCAGACTCCCTTTCACGAAAGGGTCGCTTGTTGCCGTCGGAGTGGACTCTCAACAAACAAGTATTCAATCAGATTTGCTACCAATGGGAACGGCCAATGATAGACTTATTTGCGACACATCTCAACAATCAGTTGCAGACGTATGTGTCTCCGTGTCCGGATCCAAGAGCATTTGCAGTAGACGCTCTGTCGATCCCTTGGGACGGAATGATAGGACATGCGTCTCCTCCAGCGCCGTTAATTCAGCAAGTATTGCTAAAGATAAAACAATCTCAATGCAAGATTCTGTTGGTAGCATCTCTGTCTCCACAGAGACCGTGGATAAATCTACTCAGGTGTCTGTTGTGGGACCTACCGCGAAAGCTTCCTCCACAGGAGGATCTTCTTTCGCAGGGGAAATCGCGTCAACTCCATCACAACCCGCAAGGTCTCAACCTTCACGTTTTTCCGTTGTGCGGTCCTTCTTGCATGGCAAGCACTTTACAGGACGAGCAGTGGACGCAATTTCTAACTGTAGGAGGACCTCCTCTTCGCTAAACTATGCGGCTAAGTGGAAGGTTTTTCGTCGTTGGTGTAGGGATCATTCTGTAGATATTTTTGATCCCTCTATACCAGACATTGCAAACTTTCTAGTATACTTGTTTGACGAAATCAAACTGCAGCCTGTTACTATTAAGGGTTATAGGTCTATGTTATCTGATACCTATGCACATCATGATAGTTTACAAATTGGATCTAGTGTCTCTTTATCTAAGTTGGTAAGAAACTTTTCGATAAATAGACCCAGAACTCTTAGGTTAATTCCTAAGTGGAATTTAGCTTGGATTCTTCTTAAACTGAAGGAAAAGCCATTTGAACCTCTTGGGACAGTAGATTTCAAATTCTTGTCTTATAAGACAGCTTTTTTCTTAGCTTTCTCTTCTGCTAGAAGAGTCAGTGAGCTTCATGCACTGTCGGTGGATGATTCTCACTATCGTAGTGTCGGGAACACTATCACCTTCACTACTAATGTGGGATTTTTAGCTAAGAATCAGGCTCCTAATAAATATCCGGAACCTATTGTTATTAAGGCTCTTCCGTCTTCAGACGGGCATAGGCCTTTACTCTGTCCTGTTAGAGCGTTACGTATCTATAAACAGAGATCTCAGTTTATAAGAAAGGGACGAAAACGTTTCTTTCTGTCTCTGATGCCTAATAGAAAGGACATTTCGGTCCATTCTATTGCTAGATGGATTCAATTAACTATCCGTACTGCTTATGAAAATTTATCTTCTTCTCAGCAGTCTGTGCTTAAGATTTCGGCTCATGAAGTAAGAGCTCTTGCTACTTCTTGGGCTTACGCTAATAGTATTGCTATTACAGATTTAATGAAGGCTGCTTATTGGTCTCAGCCATCCACATTCACAAATTTTTATCTCAGAAATATTGAGTCCATTTCTGGAGACCTGCATTGTTTAGGTCCGTTATCTGTTGCTCAGAATGTCGTCCACTAAACAGTTGCAACTATAGTTATGCAGGCTTTCTGTTCCGGCAGTGACTCCGTCCGGCTGCCCTCTTCGCTCTGGGCTATTTGACCCAGGGCAAGGGGAAGGGTGGGGGGGGGAGGGTGTTCCCTTAGGTCACCTGCTTTATAGTGAAAAGCAAGGGAATGCCTCCTCCAAAGTCAGTATTTCTGAGTCGTTTCCGGGATGGTTTTAAAGTGTAATATTAATGTTAAAATTCATTCATGTCATATTTTTAAAGTGTAGCTTGGTGTGAAGCATTTGTATATGTCAAGTGTCAAACGGGCATTAATATACAATCCTCGGACACTTTTAAAGAATATAAAGAGTCTCAATTCTCTGGACTAACTTTATTTATTGGCTTACTTTAAAAATAATTAGTATAAAGGGTTATACTGGATGTTAATAGAGAACATGAATGTTATTGTGCTCAATTATGAAGGGTATTGTATCTTTCTAATTTAACATAAAATAAGAAAGATACATGTAAAGCCTAATACACCTTTTCTCCTTGAGGGGTTGCCTCTATATTATATAGTTGAGCTTATTGGATTTTCCTCTATGTCCTAGGCCCTCCAGCCTTTTTACTATTCAGCTAAGTCTGGGTCATTGGTACAGTATAAAAATGTTAAAAAATTTATAGTAATTTATATATTTTTTATACTTTCCAATGACCCAGACAGGGATGGCCCTCCCAGGAGTTGGGAACTCTTACCTCCCCACTGAGTACATAGCGCTGACCAGGCACTGCCAGTAAGAATGATAATTGGCGCCAATTTCGGAACGTCCTTGACACTGCACATGCGCAGTAAGGGCAAAGTATGGAGGTCCTTTAGGACATGATTTCTTTTGGTTTTAGATGCAAATTTTGGGGATTGGGGGGCAAAATTTGTGTTTGGCCCTGGATTTTTTAGAGTTAGCACCAGCTAAGTCTGGGTCATTGGTAAGTATAAAAAATATATAAATTACTATAAATATTTTGATACTGTACCAATGACCCAGACATAGCTGGTGCTAACTCTTAAAATATAGGGCCAAACACAAATTTTGCCCCCCAATCCCCAAAATTTGCATCTAAAACCAAAGAAAACATGTCCTGAATGGCCCTTCACACTTCACCTCTACTGCGCATGCGCAGTGTCAAGGACGTTCCGAAATTGGCGCCATTATTCATTCTTAGTTTGGCCCTTCATCAGTTAACATCTGACTGATCTTTGTGCTTGTAAATCTCAGTTTAAATGATGACAGACACATAAATATTAGTGAAATGGTGATTCTAAGGAGGATATAGAAGGAGGAGAGGAAAAATGTGTGACAGAATATTATCAGGGCTGTAACTTAAAATTTTTTAATGAAATTATGTTAAGTTACCTATTTTCGAGGCAGCAGCCATTTTGTTGTCATTCTTGTTATTTAGTTACACTGATTTTTCAGTGTTTTCCTCTCTCCCTTTCCTTTAAGTCCCCTCTTGCTATTCTCCCATGCTTTTGGCATAGTTTCTGTAATTATTATTACTAAAATTTCTTGGGAGTTTTAGCTGAATAACAGAATGAATTCTGTTCTTTTCCCCATGTTTACGTCTTCACCTATGGGTGGTTAGGCATTGTGTTCTGCATCTACCATCTGATGTTCTGCAGTTTCTTCCCTGGAAGTCTCTGTTTTGCATCAGATAGTGTATTTTTGGTAACTGATTTCGGGCCTGGGTGCCTGGAGTCTTATTTTAGTGTTTTTACACTCATTGTTTACATTTACAACAGCCCTCTCTGTGAGGGGGGGGGGGATTTCTTGAAAATAATATCTTGATGTTAATTTAATCATAACTAGATATATTATTATTGTTCGTAAGTGTTGCATAAATTGTTTAAAATATTTTTAAATTTTTTGTCCACACTTAGGCTTGGGATCCATTGGGGCTCAACGTTACTTTTCAGAAACTTGGGCTGTTCTGAAAAAATATTTTTTCAAAACATTTTGATTTCAATTATTTTTTCTATGTTAATGGATCATTTTATTATTATGTATTTTGATTGTCAGGGGTTGGTGCGAGTACCAGGACTTTGTTTTCTTTTCACATTGAAAGGATTTTGATCAATTGTAATAAGAGGAAGTCTTCCTCTGACTTTTATAATCATTCTATATGTAGTCAGTGTACTCGCATTAACTCCTGTTCTGTATCTGATGATTTCGATGACAACATGGGAAGCGTATGTCACGGTATGTTAGTGGGGAATTGGACATTCCGGTCCTTTCCCCTCATGGTCACTCTACTTTATCAATTTCTATTTCAGACGATCAAGATTAGGGTGATGTATCTGTGATGTCTTCCAACAGTGTGCCTCCGTCGTCACAATTAATGAAGGGCTAGCGGAAAAGTGCTCATGTAAATACGCCAATTGCCTAAGAGGACCCTAGTAGGTTCGACGGCCTTTGACATCCGCTAGCTCGCCCGGTGTAGCGTCCATTCATCGAATGGTGCGGCTGCTGGGTTCGTCCGTTGCGGTCTAGAAGGAGTTTTGGGGTGATGCGAGCACTATAAATCAACCAAATGCACACCCAGTGACGGCAGATTAGAGGGAGAACGGAGGAAGCCTTTTAGTCCGGTTCATAGCTCGTTCTGGTCCATCCGGACGGCGAGCGAGAGAGGCCCCTCTCGTACAACAACATCTGGCCCCAGATGTTGTGGTACAAAATGTTTCGCATTCGGAGCATACGTCCGCCGCTCGGGACGCTCCGACATATAGTCAGTCTGGATAGACTGTCAATAAGGCTTCCTCATTCTCATGGTAGCGCACACGACCGCTCTTGGCTACGTGACCTCGGATATCCAGTCAGCTTCGCCAGTCAGAGAATCATCGGCGACCAGGTCACACCATCCGGTAGCCAGGGACACGAGGCCTGCAGACTCCGGACGTTCGCATAGGAAAGTGTGCGGGAGTCAATGTACACGGAGCTTCCGGCGGCAATGCATCGTAAGACGGCTACTGCACAGGCCTCGGGGACGGATGTGCTATCCTAAATAGCACAGCTTATCGCAGCATCCCAGCAACAACTGAATCTGTCGCATAATGTTTTATCCGACGATGCTGGGTCGGGACGCTCCGCGGAAGCGGGTACGGACGTCCGAAAATTTCATCCGGTCCGACGGGATACAGAAAGGGATTCGGAGGATTTCGAGCTTTCCCTTTCGGAACAACATATGCTGTTGTGTATGTCATCTGACTTGATCTTCTACAGGTTCTTTCGTTAGACCAGAATGCTGCGATGCCGGATAAGAAACTGATAGCGTCGGTGGACTTAGAAATTTTTGGTTCGGTTCAGGGACATCGTCCCTCAGTTCCGACATAGTCCAATAATGTCACACAAACTTTCAAATTATTGAACGACGCTATATATTTATTATTATATGCTTGCTATTACCAAGCATTTCTGGTTTCTTGTTCGCAAAGTTACGGAGATGTCTTTCAAAAGTGTGCCTCTGTCGTCATAGTTAATGAAGAGCTAGCGGCAATAAGTGCTCATGGAAAATGTCTATCGCCTAAGAGGTCCCTTGTAGGATCGACGGAGTGACATTCGCTAGCTCACCCAGTGTAGCGTACATTCATCGAATGGTTCGGCTGCCGGGTTCGTCCGTTGCGGTCTAGGAAGGAGATTTGGGTGATGCGAGCACTTTAATTACTTTAGTACTCACCCAGTGACGGCGGATTGAGGACAGATCGGAGGAAGCCTGTTAGTCCCGTTCCTGGCTTGTCCAGGTCCGTCCAGGCTGTGAGCGAGAGAGGTCCCTCTTTCGTCCAACAACATAGGGGACCGCATGTTGTGGTTCAGATATTTTACATTCGGAGCATATGTCCGTCGCTCAGGACGCTCCGTTATATTGACTTTCCGAGAGACTGTCGATAATGCTTCCTCATCCTCACAGCAGTGCACACGACCGCACATTGGCTACGTGACCTCGAGTATCCGATCAGTTTCGTCATTCAGTGATTCCACGGTGAACAGGTCACGCCATCCGGTAGCCAAGGGACACGAGGCCTATACACTCCGTTCGCTCGCATATTAGTAGTGTGCACTGGGTAACGATCACGGAGCTTCCAGCGGCAATGCATCGTAGGACCGCTTCTCCACAGGCCTCAGTGACGGACGTGCTATCCGAGTTAGCACAGTTTTTTCGCAGCATCCCAGCAATCGACAGTTTCTTGGTCGAATCAGGAATTATCCGACGGCGCTGGGTCGGTGCGGTCCGCGGTTGCATCAGGTACGGACGACCGAACGCTTTATAGCGTCCGACAGGATGGCGAAAGGGATTCGAAAGATTTCGAGTTTTCCCTTTCGTAGCATCGGAAGCTGCCATACATATCTTCCGGCATTATCTTCCAGTGATTGTTATTTCGGACTACATTGCTGCGATGTTGGATAAGAGACTTATAGCGTCATTGGACACGGAACTTTGGATCGGTTCAGGGACATTGTCCCTGACTTACCGACACAGTCCAATAATGTCATTAGAACATGTGTATTATTTATCGACTCTATATATATATAAGCCTGCTACCAAGCATGATAGTTTAGTTTCTTGTCCGCAATGCTCATTTCTGCCTTTTATCATTTATACGAATAATTTATTTTGGCAGAACAGGGCATACCGAGAGTTCATATGCGTCTAGACGGCGTGGTTAAAGACTGGAAATAATCTTTTTGCCGTCTATGTCTTTTCCAACCACAATGTTGGAAACGACAATGATGTCTAATAGACTTAACTTAAACGCTTTATCATACGTAATCCACCTTACTGAGGCATTATCATTACGTCTTCTAGAGAAAGAATTCCGGGATATGATCCTCAATGTGATTTCTTTTGAGGGCAGTAGTTTGTTCACGTATAACTCCGCCCTTCAGTGGCTGCTTGGAGTTGGTTAGACGTGACGCAGCCCTAGCTACATCCACGCGCGTGGATAGTAAGGTGAAGAACTCTCTCAGAGTCGCTTCGTTCTCGGAGAAGCTTCTCTTCGACGGCAACTTTTCAGCAATCCATGAATTGCTCGATTTACACGTTCTCTTGTCTATCTAGTGTAGCAAGAGATTCAGACTGAGGCAAACATTCGGTGGTTGACTCAGAGAGTGCCTCTGCAGTTGCCGGATCCGAGTTTTATAATTATGACGGTTGCCAGTCAAACAGGTTGGGATATAATATTGATCCCAACAGATTCGAAGTGCCAGGGTCTTTGGGTTCCGCAGTCTCTAAGCAAGTACTTATCTTCCACGGAATAATGTTTTTTTAGGCTTGCTTTATGTCATTGGATGAACATTATTCAGAAACGCATGTCCAAATCCTGTCTGTTAATTCGACAGTAGTGGCGTATCTCCGGAACCAGGGAGGCACTCATTCGTTTCCGTTATTCAATTTAATGGAAAGAATCCTTCTGTTTATTATAGTACACCAAGTTCTGCTTCGGTCTGTCATATTCCGGGTCGTCTGATTGTATTACCGGACTCCCGTTCACTTATGGGTCGCTTGTTGCCGTCAGAATGGACTCTCAGCAAACAAGTATTCAATCAGATTTGCTATCAATGGGAGCGCCCAATGATAATTTATTTACGACACAACTTGCTAATCAATTGCAGACGTATGTGTTTGCTTGTCCGGATCTCTGAGCGTATGTTGTTAATGCTCTATTGATCTAATAGGACGGAATGATAGGATATGCGTATCCTCCTGCACTGTTGTTTCAGCAAGTATTGCTAAGATAAACAACCACAATACATTTCTGTTGATCGCATCTCTGTCTTCACAGACACCGTGGGTAAATTTACTCTGATGTCTACTGTGGGACTTAACGCGAAATCTTCCTCCATGAGAGGATCTTTTTTCGCTGGATAAAATCGTGTCATCTTTATCACAACCCGCAAGGTCTCAACCTTCACGTATTCCGTTGTGTGGTCCTTATTGCATTGTAAGCATTGTACTGGACGAGCTTTGGGCGCGATTTCTTACTATAGGAGAACCTCTTCTTCGCTATACTATGTGGCTAAAGTGGAGGCTCTTCCGTCGTTGGTGTAGGGATCACTATGTTGATATTGTTGATTCCTCCATACTAGTCATTGCAACTTTTTAGTATACTTGTTTGACAAGATCTACTGCAGCCTGTTATTATTAAGGTTATAGGTTTATGTTACCTCATACCTATGCACTCTATGATAGTTTACAATTGAGTCTTATGTCTCTTTATCTTAGTCAGTTAGTAACTTTTCGATAAATAGACTTAGAATCATTAGATTAAATTCCTATACGGAATTTAACTTCGGTTCTTATTTAGCTAAGTAATCATTTGAGCCTCTGGAAACAGTAGTTTTCAAATTCTGTCCTTTTAGACAGTAATTCTGTTGGCTTCTCTTTTACTGAAGAGTCAGTGAGTTTCTTGCACTATCGGTGGATGATTTTCACTTTCGTAGTTTCGGAATCACTACTTCCTTTACTATTTAGGTTGGATTTTCGCATAAGAGTCAGGCTCCTAATTAATATCCGGAACCTATTGTTATTAAGGTCCTTCCGTCTTCGTACGGGCATAGGCCTTTACTCTGTCCGGTTAGAGTTTATGTATTTATAAACAGATATCTGTTTATTACTACGGGCGTAAGCTTCTTCTGTCTTTGATGCCTAACAGAAGGACGTTATGCTCCATTCTATTGCTAATGGATTCAATTAACTATCAATACTGCTTATGGTATATCATTCACTCAGCAGTTGTGTTTGAGATTTTGGCTCTTGAAGTAAGAGTTCTTCGACATCTTGGGCTTACATTAATAGTGTCGCTATTATAGATTTTTGAAGGCTGCTCATTGTGCTTAGCCATCCACATTCATGAATTTTTATCTCAGAAATATCGAGTCCATTTCTGGAGGCCTCTATTGTTAGGTCTATTATCTACTGCTCAGAATGTCATTCACTTAACAGTTGCTAGTATAGCTAGGTAGGCTGTCTGTTTCGGCAGTGACTCCGTTCTGCTGCCCTCTTCGCTCTGGGCTATTTGACCCAGGGCAAGAAAAAGGGAGGGGGGGGGAGGGCATTCCCTTGGGTCAACTGTTTTACTATGAAAACAAGGGGATACCTCCTCCGGAGTTAGTAATTCTGAGCTGTTATTGGGATGGTTGTTTAGTGAGAAGTTTATGTTTTAAAAATTCATTCAGGTCTTAGTTTTTAAAGTATAGCTTTTGAATATAGCACGTGTCAACGGACATTATTATACAGTCCTCAGACACTTTTAAGGAGTATTAAGAGTCTCTATTCTCTAGACTTACTTTATTTATTGGCTTACTTTAAAAATTTTTAGTATAAGGATTATACTAGATATTAATAGAGTACATGGATGTATGATGCTCAATTTTGGAAGGTGTTGTATCTTTCTAATTTATCATAAATAAGAAAGATACATGTAAGGCCTAATACTTCTTTTTCCCTAGAGGGGATGACTCTATTTTATATAATTGAGCGAATTCCATCTTGCTCTATGTCCTTGGCCCTCCAGCCTTTTTACTATTCAGCTATGTCTGGGTCATTGGTACAGTATAAAAATGTTAAAAAATTTATAGTAATTTATATATTTTTTATACTTACCAATGACCCAGATGGGGATGGCCCTCCCAGGAGTTGGGAACTCTTACCTCCCCGCTGAGTACATAGCGCTTACCAGGCACTGGTTATAAGAATGAATAATGGCGCCAATTTCGGAACGTCCTTGACACTGCGCATGCGCAGTAGAGGTGAAGTGTGGAGGGCCATTCAGGACATGTTTTCTTTGGTTTTAGATGCAAATTTTGGGGATTGGGGGGCAAAATTTGTGTTTGGCCCTATATTTTAAGAGTTAGCACCAGCTATGTCTGGGTCATTGGTAAGTATAAAAAATATATAAATTACTATAAATTTTTTAACTTTTTAACTTTCAAACACAAAACCATTTACCATACTTTCAGTACAAATTTGATCTGTTAATTGCATATGGGTTGTAGAATAAACCCCTGTTAATTGTATATAAATTTTTATAATATGTCGAAAAAATTACTGTGACATGCACCAAATTCCCCTTATTTATCAACCTTTTTGGCCTCACAACATCCAATACAGGCATTTATTCTATTATATCTTGTTTGACAGAGCTCTATGAGCTCTGTCAAACAAGATATAATAGAATAAAGGCTCAGTTTACCT
Source organism: Pictodentalium vernedei (assembly GCA_031216915.1). NCBI lineage: Eukaryota > Metazoa > Mollusca > Scaphopoda > Dentaliida > Dentaliidae > Pictodentalium > Pictodentalium vernedei. Next base: position 126,026,291 of record CM062297.1, read on the forward strand.
CCAGAACACAGGAAACTGACCAAATCCCAGTTAATTGTATACTCCTGTTAATTGAATAATTTTCACTGGCAAAGTGGATATTCAGTTAAGAGGATTCTACTGTATAATGAAGCACCAGGTTGTACCCGGTGCTTCATTAATTAAATTTCTGATGATTATTTCAATAATTAGTGTTTGGAATCTAATATTGCGTCCGTGGAAAGATTGCTCACCCATAGAAAGTGACCAGTCTATGGCATCCGTACTGTAGAATTATAAACATGAAATTTGGTTCTAAATGTTTCAGCAAATAAAAACTCAAATGAATTTTTTCAGATGACACATCAACACAGAATTTATTAAAGATCAGAAAGTACTTAGAGTTCATATTGAATTCATTTTACAACATGGAAAAGTTATTTATGGACTTGTCTAAGAATACAGGTGAGTTAAAATTTAAGGAATTTATCAAAAGCCTAAAAAAGTTTAAATCTGTTTCTCAGACCCTCCTGCATGTTCCTTTTTATAACTGATGCAAACTCAGAAAAATAAAAAATTTATGGTTTATGGCTTTGCAATGTTTTAGCATTGCAAAGCCTTCTTGCACTCAAGGGATGAAATACACCACCAACCATGCTGTTCTGTAGATTATGAGGCCTAAAATATAAAACAAAGCAAGAATATGAACTTTTGATGGCAAAGGAATAATAACAAAAATAAAATAAAAAACTGCCCGTCCACAAGCAATTTTACAAAAACTGGTTTTCATCTCGCTCTTGCTTAAAAGTTTCATTAGATGACTACAGTGGTATATCTTTTATCAGTTCATCATATGGAGGCTATGCCTGTTGTGGCGTTTGTTGAGCATTATTGTAGGTGCACATTTCTGATTATGCTCCAGCATTCAGCTTTTGTGATTTCTGCCGATGCTTTCAAGTACCAAATGCAAGTACAGGCTTTGTTCTTCCAACAGTCCTCACAATTTATGTTTGAAGCATTCATAGAAGGAAGAGTTATCAGATGACAGGTGATTCGCTTCCACAAAGTAGATGGTAATATTCTATGACGAAAGAAGAGCCAGGTCTACTGTCCACTGTGTTATGGTTGTTTTGTATAGCAAGACCATTCTAACCTCTATTCTTCCTTTCAGAATGTTTTCATCTCTCAACATCAACATTACAAAGTAAGCGAATAAGTGCCTTCTGAAACTCATCACTGAAGAGTTATGGCTACATTTATGCGAGTTCCTAGGTGCAAATTTTATGAGTCGACTGTCCCACCTGCATATCAAGGTCCATTTGCAGCTCAACATATGCCAGCTCATAATGACACAAGCCAAGCAGGTCATCTACCAAAAGTTTGGTCACAACTTCTTGAATAAACACAAATAGTGTGTGAGACTATTATTCCAGCTGGAAAATTACTACCTTTGCAATCAAGTGGTTCTCTGTGGAGTACAATCGTAAGCACCTCACGTTATTCATTAAGACCATCTCTCCAACTTGTGGGAATCAATATTCATCTTCATCACTCCTACAGTCACATTATGACAGCTAATGTAGATGAGGACCAAACAGACAGTCTGACTCCAGAGCCCACTCATCGTGGCATAGTATTATTGTCATGGAGAGGGTCATTCAGTAAATTACAATAAGAATTAACTTGTCACTCCACCTCAGGTACATTGACATCGCTACGCTATCTCTCTGCCTCAAGTCTCATACTACCACCATTAAGCCTGTTCACTGCGGTAAACAGGCTATCTTGGGTTGATACTCATGTTGTGGTCATTATTAGCCATTGTGCAAAAATATGTGACCTTAAGCACCAATAAAATAAAATAAATAAATTGGGAGAGATCTAGGTAAGCTCAAAATAAGTACATTTTCACCACCTATCTCTCACACTGCCCAATCAGTTCTCGGATTCTATGAGCAATCAGAGGATTCTCTGTTGCTGTTCGTAAGTTTCTAAGTTGAAATCACGTCTTTTTCACCCAGAAGATATGGTTGCAAAGCAGATTTCTAGTCACTGGAGTAAAATAGAGGGGTATGTATCAACCCCTGTGCATTTATCTAGTAGTAGGGTTATCGACTGATACTCAGTTCATCTGAGGGAGACGTAAGTTATGTTTTAAGCAGGAAAATAGCCTGCACAAACATAGAGGTGTGGCAGTCTCTTGTGGACAATCAGGTGGCTTTTTAACCAATTTGTATGCGTAATTTGGAGAATTTTATGTGATATGATGGAAACGAAATATATTGGGAATGAAAACAATTTAAGTTGGGCACCGAGAATCGTTTAAAAATATGCACAATTTAGACATCAGTTGGTATGGTACACAAAAGTGGTTCAGCAGATTCTCTGTGGCCTGAATGGAGGGCTCTCAATGGTTCTGTGCTTAACTTTTTGTTGTTTTTGGTATATAGATCGGTTGTTATTGTATAGAATTGTTAACCAAGATGAGTACACTTTTTAATTAGCACGTGATTCGATTTGTGATATCAGAAGAATAATATATCAATATACTCAAAACAACAAAACATTTAACACTGAACCTTTGAGTTCATGATTTGAGAAATTGTCATAGATTATTCATAAAGAATACAAAAACTGGCCATTTACAACCTCTGGGTATTTTTTGTTTTTAAAAATTTGATTTTCAGTTTCCATCTTGGTGTCAAAAAGTGATAATAAATATATTGAATATAAGGCCAATATGAAAGAAAAATGGTTAGCATTTGGACTTTTTAGTCGAGATGTGACGAAGTCAAACTCGACTTATAGTTTGATGAATGGCGGGCATGCGTAAACAATTGGTTTCCGGATGGTAACTTGATAATGGTTCAACCCATGTTCATGAAACTTCATAAGTAGGTTGGTATCGGTGAGAGGAAGAACCCTATTAATTTTGGACTTGCTTAGTCAAAGGTCAAGGTCACAGTGACCTTGAGCATAGTAAATTGTAAACAATTGGTTTCCGGATGATAACTTGACTACGGTTCAACCCACATTCAGGAAACTTGATATGTAGGTTGGCCTTTGTGAGAGGAAGAACCGTATTTATTTTGGACTCACTAGGTCAAAGGTCAAGGTCACAGTGACACTGAACATAGTACATCAAAACAATTGGTTTCCGGATGATAACTTGATAATGGTTCGATCCCTGTTCATGAAACTTAATAGTTAGGTCTGCATCAGTGAGAGGAAGAACCCTATTTATTTTGGACTCGCTAGGTGAAAGGTCAAGGTCACAGTGACCTTCAACATAGTAAATTGTAAACAATATAATAATGATAATGGTTTGACCCACATTCATGAAACTTCATTCATAGGTAGGTTGGCCTAGGTGAGTGGAAGACCCCTATTTATTTTGGACTCACTAGGTCAAAGGCCAAGGTCACAGTGACCTTGAACATAATAAATCGTAAACAATTGGTTTCCAGATGATAATTTGAGAATGGTTCCACCTACGTTCATGAAACTTCATAGGTAGGTTGGCATTGGTGCAAGAAAGAGCCCTATTTATTTCGGAATCACTAGGTCAAAGGTCAAGGTCACAGTGACCCTTCACATAGTAAATTGTAAACAATTGGTTTCCGGACGATAAGTTGATGATGATTAAACCCACTTTTGTGCTGTCGCAACTCGACATTGGATCGGTTATCCTATCGGCATTTTTTGTATAGCATTTTGCGATGCGAACCCAGTCATCAAATACCCTGAACCCAGTGGTTCATTAATTAAAATTTTACTGATGATGATTTTTATTACCTGGTAAATGCATACATGGACATTACTGCTCACACGTGGATTACAACCAGTCCACGGTGACTGCACTGTATATTACTGGACTGCTGGAATGCTCTTTGGTCACATATATCACCGCCATCTTAAGGTGGGGTGGGGAGTTTCTATAAAAAATGCTCAACAAAAAAGGTTTCTCAAAGGTTTTCATTTTCCTGGTATCTCACAATCTCTAGCGATTAACCAATGTTCGGCAATCGCATCTGACATCGGCCAATTTTAATCCATCGGTTGATGATCGGTGGAGGTGTTTGAACATCAGTGCATGCTGATGGTTACATGGAGCACCACTGGATCACAATTGTTTGTATTTGCGTTTGATTTACAATCTCATACAAGCAGTAACAAACTTAAATAAGTTGCCACAATGATTGGCAGGAATAAAGATTGGCCTAATCTCATTGATTGGTCTGATCTTTCCTTTGATTGGTGCTCTTGATACACATGCCATGTGTTGTGTGTGTGATGACTCAGTGAAATGCGACATCAGCAGAAACATGTTAACAGTGCAGCGTCTTTGATCCTTGATCAAAGGCGCTGTGCTGTTAACTTGTTTCCACTGATGTCAATTTTTATTTAAATACACACACTGACATACTCTTGAGGTCACCAAACCAATCAACTTGACTGTACTGTAAAATTAACCCTATTCTATGCATTCTTAAACATACTACTCCTTTTAGTTGTTACTATCTTACATCGGCACTCACAATGGGCTGATTGTGTGCTCAACTAACCGGCAAACAGATGATGGTCACAAATCTTTATTGGTTAATCACTAACAATCTCCAATTCCTTTTCCAAGAATATACTTTAATGTCTGCGAAAAATGAAAATGCAGATGATATTCATTTTTTCGTGCCAAATATAAATTGAACATTCACAAACATATTTTTGTTATTGACTGAAATCAAATGCCTAGATATGAAAAGTGACGCAGTAATATGATTAGTTATTCTTGTGTTTTCCAGGGTGTATGGGAGTTTATACCGGTTTGGGAACTCACACCCTGAGGCGAAGCTGAAGGGTGTTTGAGTTCCCAGACTAGTGTAAACTCCCATACACCCTGGAAAACACAAGGATAACAGATTTATTCCCCAGATTTTTGGTGTACTTAATACTTTAACCTAAATTGTGGGAAAAGACTGACAAAAAATTTGTATTTTGTAAGTTTCTTAATAAAACCAGACAAATATGGATGTCAATGGAACTGGCACAATGAGCCAGTTCTAATGACATCCATAGCTGTAATATTTTATTGCACATACATATTAAATTTCCTGTTTTTTATTTTTGTTCTAACATAACCGAGCAGAAGATACGATTAATAATTAAAAATGGGTACTTTTATTTAGCCATATAGCCTGCTATTGTGTATTCTTGTTTTTACACCATGGTTTAACAAGAGTGTAAAAAAAAAGCTACTGTGGATTGCAAGTTACACCGTACCTCTCAGCCAGTCAAAACACAGTATTTTGTTTCATTTGGAAATAATAGTTTTTATACAAAGTAAATGTCCTGACGTTTGATGATGTGAGAGCTGTTACGTTGTTCTAAACACTGTGAAACAACTTTCACGTCATCACACGTCATGGATTGGGAGGAGTTACCATATTGGGGGCAGTTCAAGTAGCAATGTTTTTTGCTGACATTCCAGCAATCCAGTTGTCTCAAGATCATTGATTTTCATGCCTGTATGCACCTTATCCGGAGCTCTGTGCAACAGGCTGATCTTATGCAATGTCTGGGAGTGGTAATGTGAATGCAGATGAGTTGGATTGAAGTTTTCCAAATGATTTTGCTACACTGAAGGTTTGATAATTGAAAAGCCACCTTACCTTTAAAAAATCTTTAGTTAATAGAAATATTCAAATAACCAAAATTCGCTAATTTTCCCACATTCAACTGACAAATTGAATGTTTCTTTTATTATACAATGGAACCCTTTTAATTGAATAGCCACTTTGCCAATGAAAATTATTCAATTAACAGGAGTATTCAATTAACGGATTGTGTCACTTTCCTGTATTCAAGAAATAAACTTAGCCATTTATTCTATTATATCTTGTTTGCCAGAGCTTATGTCAAACAATATATAATAGATTAAATGCCTGTAATGGATGTATTGGGGCCAAATAGGTCTATAAGCAAAGGAAATCTGGGGAGAATCAGGGGAATTTCTCGACAGGTTACAAGATTTTTTATTCAATTAACAGGAGTTTATTCTATAACCTATATTCAATTAACAGGTCAAATTTGTACTGGATGTATGGTAAATGCGTTGTGTTGGGAAATTATATTCAATTAACAGGGTTATTCAGTTAAGAGATTTCCAATTAAGTGGGCTCCACTGTATTCTTGTTTGACAGAGTACATGGAGTGCTGTCTCACAAGATGTAACAGATTAAATGTTCACATTGGAAGTTCTGAGGCCAAAGATTTGTGCTGGGCAAGTTTAATTTTACAGTTTCGGTTCGCTTTCAGTTTGGTTTAAGGAAAAAACCTCGGTTTCAGCTCAGTTTTTCTCCGTGTTAAGAACATGAAAATTAGTAAACAAAACTTTGAGCTGCTTAACCCTTTACCCAACGTAATGGCCAAACCCGGCCAGCGCTATTCTCAAAAATCGTCAGTTAATTCTCATTATTTTTTCATTTTTTGTCTCAAAAACATAGGTTATGGCCCCTCATTGGAACGAGCTCGTTGAGCTCGTTCCAATGAGGGGTCATAACCTATGTTTTTGAGACAAAAAATGAAAAAAATTAGTTGTTCAAGAATTTTTTTTGCAAGTGTCGTCTGCTTTTCATGTTAGGTAAAGGGTTAACTTAGAAAATAAACCGCAATAGTTTGTGGAACACCAATCACCACGAAAAGGCACTGTGTGTAAATACCGCTGTTAGGTTCAACCTAACTTCCCTTTGACCATTTGTAGGGGTTCTGGAGGACCAGTCGCTAAGCCTATTGAGACAGAAAAAAACACATAAATTAGGGTAATAAATGAATAAATTTTATCTACAGTATGTGGAGAGTGTATTATCACTAAATCACCCGCAGAGTGGAGATTCCACCCAAGCAATAATTGCAAATTTATTGCAAAGCATAACAAGCACAGGCAAAGTTTCAACCAATGGACCTCCGGGTTAAACCCGGAGGTCCATTGGCTGAAACATTGCTTGTGTTTTTTATCCATATGTATAAAATTTGAAAGTTATAGTTTGGGTGATAACTCCACGCCGCGGATGATTTAGTAACAATCCACGGTCCACGTACTGTAATCAGTATCATGTTGACATTGTCACATTTTCTCTCTTATTGTTTCGTCCTATGGACAAGTCAGTAAGGGAGAAAATGTGACAATGAGAACATGATATCGATTAGATAAAATTTATTCATTTGTTTCCCTAATTTATGTGTTTTTTCTGTCAATAGGCTTAGCAACTGGTCCTCTAGAACCCGTAAGAATGATCAAAGGGAAGGTTGGCTGAACCCACTGGTGGTATTTACAGACAGTGCCATTTGTGGTGAGTGGTGTTCCCAGGGACATGGCTAGAGGTTTCTGACTGGAGGGGTGTAGGGTAGTGAATTTCCAACTAGAGGAAGAGACTGGGAGGGGGAAATCATTTCCCCCTCCCAGTCCCTCTCCTTAGTTGAAAATTCACTACCGAGAAAAATATTGAAACTAAAGCCATGAAAGGGGGCATAAACTTGATTCTAGTAACAGAAATGCCAACACATTTCTGATAGAATTATCAGGTTATTATTATTTGGTATTATTGTGGGAATTTAATATATTCTAAACAAATGCTCAAGATGAGAACTTTGAGCAGTTCACACTGTCCTAACATTAAATCAGATCTTATGACGTATTCGCCCCTTTTGGCAGATATACTAAGTGACAAAAGTTCATAGGGGCCAATAATAGTCCAATTTGTTCCCAGTGAAGTAGTTTGATCAGATGCACAAACACAGTAAAACTGATTGGTTGGTTTTTGGTAGGTATCGAAAAAACCGGGACCAAACCGGAAAACAAAAAAAAATTGCCGAGCTGTACCAAAGATGTCCGTAAAGTGGAAGAATGTGAAAGTTGTCAGTGTAATTGTCAATAACAAAATTCTTTTCAGTATAGTCACTGGTATTTCAGACTACTTGAAAGTTACAACCTTATATGTATATAAACTGCTGAATATATTATATGTATTGTATTGTGACCTCTCTATTGCATTCTGTTTCATATTGTGGCATAAGTGCTGCATTTCAAACTTACTCTTTTTTGTTTATTAGTTGAAAATGTGAACAGTTTGGAAGAAAACCGGGTAGTTATGAAGCCAAAGAATATGGCAGAGCCATCAGTTTATTGGCTTCCAAGAACATTATCAGATGGTATGTAGTTTTTGGCTCATTCGACTGAATAATAATGATCACTCTCCTTCAGTCATCTGCCGTCCATTGTTTGTCTGTGAACATAGTATTCACCATTTCTCCTCCACAAAAGCTGAACCAATTTAAGTGAAATTTGATGTGATTGTTGTGACATCCAGGCCTGGCTATATGAAAAACCTGGAGAATTGTAAATTGTTTTCCTCGGAGTGCTTTGCAAGAGATATTAACTATTTTATTATCCCCCGCCGACGAAGTCAGGAGGAGGATATTGAAATGGTTTTGTCCGGCCATCAGTCCATCCTTCCGTCACAAACTTTGTCTGGTTAACTCCTCCTATAGTTTTCAGTGAATTTTTACGAAACTTGGTCTGAAGTATCAGTATCAAGCGTAGATGTGCATGTGATCTGGAATTTTTGATGTGACGAATTTTGTGTGGTTATGGTCCTTGGAAATAGCAAAATTTCCATCACGAAGGCTTGTCCGCTTAACTTCTACATTTTTTATTGGATTTTTAGGAAACATGGTGTGCAGTATGAGTATGATGTGTACATGTGCATATGGAAAGGAAGTTTTGATTCAAATAATTTCACAAGAGTTATATTTACCAAAATTGCAGGTTTTTGGAAGATACCTTCAGTTGTGATAAAAGAAATTAAATGAGATTTGGGTGTGTGACATTATTGGGTATGAATAAAAGTCGGCAGGGGATATGGATGTCATTAGACTGTCTTGTCTCACTAATAGTAATACTACACCAGTTTTACTGTTTTGGGTTAATTCTGGAGTAAGATGAATAAGTAAATGTTCACTGATGCCCATTTGGGACAGTGAAAAATTAAATTCAATTCTTATTAACCAGTTCCAAAACACTTTAACAATAACTCAAGTATACCATGCCAATACAATACATTAGCTGTTTGAATGTTTTTTGTGGACCACTGCCAAGTTATTCACTGACCCAATTGCAATAAAGGAATCAACAACCCAGCACATCTAAGCCTCCCCCCCCCCCCCCCCCAAAAAAAAAAAATAAAAATTGTTTTGGCCCTCGCGTATGGCCCTTTTGATGATGCATGCTCTCTTTTTATATAACCAATTCAAACTTTAAAAAAAATGGTTTATGTCTGTTATTTTACCCACGTTAATAAAACTGATAAATTTCATCCTTGAATGCAACTCAAGAGACAAAATACACCACCATCCATGCTATTCTATAGATTATGAATCCTAAAACATAAAACAAACCAAGAACATGAACTTTTGATGGCAAAGAAATAATTACCTCTAGATGGGAGCTATCGATTTTTTTCCATTTCCGTCAAAAAATGTTTTCACTTTCAATGGCCTTTGAACTTCGTTTAGTCAGGCATCAATATATTCCTTTGGCGTGCCCTACAGGGCACATTTCTCCCAAACAGACCTCTAGATGGGAGCTATCAATTTTCTTTCATTTCCTTCAAAAATAATTGCCAGTGGCAATGACCTTTGATGAACTTAGTACTTAGTACAGTTATGAATCAATATTTCCCTTTGGCACACCCTGCAGGGCACCTTTATGATCAGATCGCTTTAAAACTTGGTGTGCTTGTTTAGGGTGACCTCCAGATGGAAACTATTGATTTTCTTCCATTTCCATCAACAAATGTTGCCATTGGCAATGACCGTTGACCTTTGTTTAGTTTGGCATCAATATTTCCCTTTGGCACACCCTACAGAGCATATTTATGATCGGATCGCTTTGAGACCTGGTTTGCTTGTTTGGGGTGACCTCTAGATGGGAGCTGTTGATTTTCTTCCATTTCCATCAATACAAAAATGTTGCTGCTGGCAACGACCTTTGAACTTAGTTTAGTCAAGCATCAATATATTACTTTGGTACGCCCTACAGGGCACATTTATGATCAAATTGCTTTGAAACTTGGCATGCTTGTTTGGGATGTCTCCTAGATGGAAGCTATTGATATTTTTATACTGTACCAATGACCCAGACTTAGCTGGTGCTAACTCCACAAAAACCAGGGCCAAACACAAATTTTGCCCCCCAATCCCCAAAATTTGCATCCAAAACAAAAAGAAATCATGTCCTAAAGGACCTCCATAGTACGACTCTACTGCGCATGCGCAGTGACGCAGTCGTCCCGAAATTGGCGCCAAATATCATTCTCTGTTTGGCCCTTCATCAGTCAACATCTCACTGATCTTTGTGCTTGTAAATCTCAGTTTAAAGGATGCCAGACACGTAATTCTTGGAGAAAATGTGATTCTAAGGAGGATAGAAGGAGGAGAGGAAAAAAGAAGTGGCAAAAAATAATCAGGGCTGTACTTAAAATTTTTTGTTAAAATTATGTTAAGTTGCCTATTTTCGAGGCAAACGCCTCTTGTTGTCATTCTTGCTAATTGTTGCACTGCTTATTCAGTGTTTCCTCTCCCCTAACCTTCTAAAGTCCCCCCTTGCAATTCTCCCATGCTTTTGGCATATTTTTGAGAAGTTTCATTTCTAAAAATTCCCTGGGAGAGTTGCTTGGTTACAGAATGTTTTCTGTTATTTTCCCCATAGTTACGTTTTCACCCATGGGTGTATAACGTTTGTGTTCTGCATCTTCCATCTGATGTTCTGCAGATTCTCCCCTGGGAGTCTCTGTTTTGCATCAGATAGAGTGTAATTGAGGACTGATTCCGGGCCAGTTTTTTCAGTGCCTGGAGTCATGTTTTCTTCTGTGTTTACACTGTTTGTTTTCATTGGCAACAGCCTTTTTTGAGGGGGGCTGTTTGCCTTTGAGGTAGTTTATCTCATTATAAGATACATTTATATTATCCGAAAGTGTCTCATTAATTATTTTATATAATTTTAAAATTTTTGACCACACTTTGCCATCGGATCCATCGGGGCTCAACGTTACTTTTCAGCAACTTGGGCTTCTCTGAAAAAATATTTTTTCAAAATTATTTTGTTTTGCAATTGTTTTTTCATTTATTAATGGATCATGTTATTATGTATCTTTGTGTCAGGGGTTTTTGCGAGTAACTAGGACTTATTGTTGTTCTTTCACAATGAAGGGAACTTGTTCAAATTGTAATAGGAAGAAATCTTCCTCTGACTTTCATGATTATTGCATAAATTGTAGTCAGTGTTCTCGCATTAATCCCTGTCCTGTATGTGAACATTGGGATGAGAAACATTGGAAACGTGTGTCACGATATGTTGTTTCTGGAGAAAGAGCGATGCCGGCTCTTTCTCCACAAGGTCACTCTACTCTCTCAGTTTCTATTTCAGAGGAACCAGAACAGGGTGATGTTTCCATGTTATCTTCTTCAAGTGTGCGTCCGTCGTCACAATTAAATACAGAGCTAGCGGCAAAAGTGCTCATGGAGATTAGACAAATGTCGTCCGCTAGCTCGCCCGGTGTAGCGTCCATTCACCGAATGGTTCGGCAGCCGGGTTCGTCCGATGCGGTCCAAGAGGAAATTTTGGGTGATGCGAGCACTATAAAAATAATAGATGCACACCCAGTGACGGCGGATAGTGAACGAGAACGGAGGACGCCTTTTAGTCCGGTTCCTAGCTCGTCCAGGTCCAGCCGGGCCGCGAGCGAGAGAGGCCCCTCTCTCGTACAACAACATCTGGGACCAGATGTTGTGGTACAAAATGTGTCTTTAGCGGAGCATACGTCCGTCGCTCGGGACGCTCCGTTGTATAAGCAGTCCGCAGAGACTGTTAAGGCTTCCTCTTCTCGCCGGCGCACACGACCGCACCTTGGCTGCGTGACCTCCGATATCTTGCCAGCTTCGCCGATGAAGGATTATTCGGCGACCAGGTCACACCATCCGGCAGCCAGGGATTCGAGACCGATGGACTCCGGACGTTCGCATAGGAAAAGTATGCGGGAGCCATCTGATGCGGAGCTGCCCTCGGCAAAGCAGCGAAAGACCGCTCCTCCGCAGGTCTCGACGTCGGACATTCTAGTGCAGATAGCACAGCTTATCGCAGCATCCCAGCAGCCGACAGAGACGGTGTCGGATCGAGAATTATCCGACGGCGCTGGGTCGGTACGCTCCGCCGAAGCATCGGGGGCGGACGACCGGGAACATCGGGAGGTCCGACCGGATGGTGAAAGGGATACGGATGAATTGGAGCTATCCCTTTCGGAACAACACAAAGCTGCCGTAGACTTCATCCGGCACTTTCTTCCTCAAGTTGTTCCGTCGGGCCAGACTGCTGCGCTTCCGGACAGGAGAATTATAGCGTCATTGGACTCTGATTTTTTCGAGCGGTTCAGGGACATCGCTCCCGAGTTTCCGTCGCAGTCCAATAATGTTGCAAGAACATTTGAATTATTGAACGACGCTATTTTTAAACTTGCTTCCAGGACAGGGAAAGCAGGCTTCTTGTCCGCAAATACTCTCAACCTGCCTTTCATTAATGCAAGGAATAAATTCGACACGGCAGGTCAGGGTATACCGAGAGTTCCTCTGCGTATGGACGACGAGGCGGAAGACTTAGAGCTATCATTACCGTCGTCAGCTTCTATTCCAACCGCAGTGTTGGAAACAGCTATTGCGTCTAACAGAGCCAATTTAGATGCCTTATCTTACGCAGATCACCTTACGAAGGCGTTATCACTGCGTCTTCAAGGGGAAGAGTTTCAGGATATACAATCCTCCTTAAGACTTCTTTCAAGGGCAGTAGCTTATTCCACGTGTAACTCCGCCCTTTCAGTGGCAAATCTGGAGTTGGTTAGACGTGACGCAGCCCTGTCTACATCCACACTAGTGGATTCTAAGGTGAAGAACTCTCTTAGAGTCGCTTCGGTCTCAGGAGATCTTCTCTTTGACGGCAAGCTTTCCGCTATTTATGATAATATTAAAAAGAAAGCTAGTGATTCTCTGTTGTTTAGATCCGCTCCTAAAAGGTCGGATTCAGCAGACACGAATAAGGCGGGCACTTCTGGGTCTTATCCGCCCAAGAGAGGTTCCTATAGAGGTTCCGGTGCGTCCTCTAGCTCTTATTCGAGAGACCGTCAGGATAGCGACTCTCGTTCGGGACGTCCTTCAGGCCGGGACAATCGGTCGGACGCCCCGAGGTCGACGAGGCGAGGTGCGGGTCGTGGAAGACGTGGTTTCTCCTACCGCAGGCCTCGCAGATCCAGGAGGTGATGGCTCAAACCTCTATCGCGTTCCGGTTGGCGGAAGGTTGTCGAGTTTTTCTCAAGAGTGGGCGTCGATTACGGACGATCCGTGGGTGAGAGGAGTGACTTCGGAAGGTCTAAAGATATCCTTCAAACGAAAGCCTCCATTAACTCGAAGTCCAAAGTGGACTCATCTTCCGTCAAACCCTCAGAAAAGAGACGCTCTGCTATCAGAGGTGCAGTCTCTTTTAATGAAGAACGCGGTAGAGGTCGTAGAAAACCAGGAATCGCTGGGATTCTACAGCCATCTGTTTCTGGTTCCGAAACCAGACGGCTCGTTCCGTCCAGTCATAGATTTGAGCTGGATAAACAAGCTGATCATCGCTCCGAAGTTTTATATGGAGACGATTCGATCGGTCAGAGCGAGTATTCGGGTGAACGATTATGCAACGAGCATAGATCTCAAAGATGCGTACTTTCACGTCATGGTACATCCGACATTCCGAAAGTATCTACGCTTCGCAGTCCTAGGAGTGGTGTATCAGTTCCGGGCCATGTGCTTCGGATTGAATCTAGCACCCTGGGCTTTCACTCGGGTAATGAACTCGGTAATGATCTACTTCCGAGCTCATTCGTCTGCGGTAACGTCGGCCTACCTGGACGACATTCTTCAGAGGTACGGCAACGAGTTAACGCTTCAGAACGATGTTCAGAATCTTCTTCTATTGCTCCGACGTCTCGGTTTCATAGTAAACGAGGAGAAGTCGGATCTGGTGCCGTCCAAGTCATTCACTCATCTGGGAATGAGCTTCGAGACGCACAACAATCTCGTTCGTCTGCCGTTAACCAGAGCGAAATTAGTCAGTTGTTACGCTCGCTATTGTCTAAATACAGACAAAGTCACAGCGAGAGAATTTATGAAACTGATAGGTCTGTGCGGAGCCGCTGCGGATCTCATTCCGATGGGACGGCTACGCACACGGCCTCTTCAAATTTTCTTGACTCAGAATTGGAGTGTGAAAATTCATTCGCTCGATGTAGACGTTCTCTTGTCAGATCAAGTGAAACAAGAGATTCAGACTTGGGCAAACATTCAGTGGTTAACTCAAGGAGTTCCGCTGCAGTTGCCGGATCCGAGTTTTACCATTATGACGGATGCCAGTCAAACAGGTTGGGGTGCATCATTAATCCCAACGGATTCGAGATGCCAGGGTCTTTGGGATCCGCAATTCCTGTGCAAGCACATAAACATCAAGGAAATGATGTCAATTTGGCTTGCGTTACGTCACTGGATGGACATTATTCACGATGCTCATGTCCAAATCCTATCCGACAATACGACAGTAGTGGCGTATATACGGAATCAGGGAGGCACTCATTCAGTTCCGTTGTTCAATCTAACGGAAAGAATCCTTCTGTTTGCGTTGGAACATCACGTTCTTCTTTCGGTCCGTCACATACCGGGTCGTCTGAATGTGCTAGCAGACTCCCTTTCTCGAAAGGGTCGCTTGTTGCCGTCGGAGTGGACTCTCAACAAACAAGTATTCAATCAGATTTGCTACCAATGGGAACGGCCAATGATAGACTTATTTGCGACACATCTCAACAATCAGTTGCAGACGTATGTGTCCCCGTGTCCGGATCCGAGAGCATTTGCTGTAGACGCTCTATCGATCCCTTGGGACGGAATGATAGGATATGCGTATCCTCCAGCGCCGTTAATTCAACAAGTATTGCTAAAGATAAAACAATCTCAATGCAAGATTCTGTTGGTAGCATCTCTGTCGCCACAGAGACCGTGGATAAATCTACTCAGGTGTCTGTTGTGGGACCTACCGCGGAAGCTCCCTCCACGAGAGGATCTTCTTTGGCAGGGGAAATCGCGCCAACTGCATCACAACCCGCAAGGTCTCAACCTTCACGTTTTTCCGTTGTGCGGTCCTTCTTGCATGGCAAGCACTTTACAGGACGAGCAGTGGACGCGATTTCTAACTGTAGGAGGACCTCCTCTTCGCTAAACTATGCGGCTAAGTGGAAGGTTTTCCGTCGTTGGTGTAGGGATCATTCTGTTGATATATTTGATCCCTCTATACCAGACATTGCTAACTTTCTAGTATACTTGTTTGACGAAATTAAACTGCAACCGGTTACTATAAAGGGTTATAGATCTATGTTATCTGATACCTATGCACATCATGATAGTTTACAAATTGGATCTAATGTCTCTTTATCGAAATTGGTTAGAAACTTTTCGATAAATAGACCCAGAACTCTTAGATTAATTCCTAAGTGGAATTTAGCTTGGGTTCTCCTTAAATTGAAGGAAAAGCCATTTGAACCTCTTGGGACAGTAGATTTCAAATTCTTATCTTATAAGACAGCTTTTCTCTTAGCTTTCTCTTCTGCCAGAAGAGTCAGTGAGCTTCATGCACTATCGGTGGATGATTCTCATTATCGTAGTGTTGGGAACACTATCACCTTCACTACTAACGTCGGTTTTTTAGCTAAGAATCAGGCTCCTAATAAATATCCGGAACCTATTGTTATTAAGGCTCTTCCGTCTTCAGACGGGCGTAGGCCTTTACTCTGTCCTGTTAGAGCACTACGTATCTATAAACAGAGATCTCAGTTCATCAGAAAGGGACGGAAACGTTTCTTTCTGTCTTTGATGCCTAATAGAAAGGACATTTCAGTCCATTCTATTGCTAGATGGATTCAGTTAACTATCCGTACTGCGTATGAAGATTTATCTTCTTCTCAGCAGTCTGTGCTTAAGATTTCTGCTCATGAAGTAAGAGCTCTTTCTACTTCCTGGGCTTATGCTAATAGTGTTGCTATTACAGATTTAATGAAGGCTGCTTATTGGTCTCAGCCATCCACATTTACTAATTTTTATCTCAGAAATATTGAGTCCATTTCTGGAGACCTGCATTGTTTAGGTCCGTTATCTGTTGCTCAGAATGTCGTCCACTAAACAGTTGCAACTATAGTTATGCAGGCTTTCTGTTCCGGCAGTGACTCCGTCCGGCTGCCCTCTTCGCTCTGGGCTATTTGACCCAGGGCAAGGGGAAGGGGGGGGGGGGGGGGCGGGTGTTCCCTTAGGTCACCTGCTTTATAGTGAAAAGCAAGGGAATGCCTCCTCCAAGACAGTATTTCTGAGTCGCTTCCGGGATGGTTTTAAAGTGTAATATTAATGTTTAATTTCATTCATGTCTTATTTTTAAAGTGTAGCTCGGTGTGAAGCATTTGTATATGTCAAGTGTCAAACGGGCTTTAATATACAATACTTGGACACTTTTAAATGATTATAAAGAGTCTCAATTCTCTGGACTACTTTATTTATTGGCTTGTTTTAAAAATAATTAGTATAAAGGTTATACTGGATGTTAATAGAGAACATGAATGTTATTGTGCTCAATTATTAAGGGTAGTGTATCTTTCTAATTTAAATATTAAATAAGAAAGATACATGTAAAGCCTAATACTCCTTTTCTCCTTAAGGGGTTACCTCTTTATTTTATAATTGAGCTTATTGGATTTTCCTCTATGTCCTAGGCCCTCCAGCCTGTTTACTATTCAGCTAAGTCTGGGTCATTGGTACAGTATAAAAATGTTAAAAAATTTATAGTAATTTATATATTTTTTATACTTACCAATGACCCAGACGGGGATGGCCCTCCCTGAGTTGGGAACTCTTGCCTCCCCGCTGAGTACATAGCGCTGACCAGGCACTGCCAGTAAGAATGATATTTGGCGCCAATTTCGGGACGACTGCGTCACTGCGCATGCGCAGTAGAGTCGTACTATGGAGGTCCTTTAGGACATGATTTCTTTTTGTTTTGGATGCAAATTTTGGGGATTGGGGGGCAAAATTTGTGTTTGGCCCTGGTTTTTGTGGAGTTAGCACCAGCTAAGTCTGGGTCATTGGTAAGTATAAAAAATATATAAATTACTATAAATTTTTTAACTTTCTTTCATTTCCATAAAAAATTATTGTCGTAAGTGCCAGCCTTTGAACATAATGCATTTGTGCATCAACTTATCCCTTTTGCACTCTCTGTATGGTATATTTATGAATTTTCAGAAAAAAAAGAAGAAAAAACATTGCCACTAGCAGTGACCTTCAAATTTATGCATTTGTACATTAACATCTTCCTTTGTCATGCCTCAGAGGCTGCATTCATTATCGGGTTGTTTTGAAACTTGGTGCTTATTCAGGGTGACCAGGGTAGGAGCTAGCGATTTTCTTTTCATTTCCATCAAAAACTGTTGCTGTTAGCAACGACCTTAGAATTTATTTGCATTTGCGCATCAACATTCTTCTTTGACATGGCCTACAGGGCATATTTATCATAGAATTGTTTTTGAACTTGGTGTGCTCATTAGGCAATACCTCTAGATAAGAGCTATCGATTAGCATTCATTTCTGTGAAGAAAGTTGCCATTTACAATTACATTGGAGCTCACTTAATTGGATATCTCTTAATTGTATATCCCTGTTAATTGAATATAATTTTCAAAACATAAAACCATTTACCATACCTTCAGTACAAATTTGATCTGTTAATTGCATATCAGTTGTAGAGTAAACTCCTGTTAATTGTATATAAAGTTTTGTAATATGTCGAAAAAATTGCTGTGAAACGCACCAAATTCCCCTTATTTATCAACCTTTTTGGCCTCATACATCCAATACAGACATTTATTCTATTATATCTTGTTTGACAGAGCTCTAAGAGCTCTATCAAACAAGATATAATAGAATAAATGCTCAGTTTACCTCCAGAACACAGGAAACTGACCAAATCCTTGTTAATTGTATACTCCTGTTAATTGAATAATTTTCACTGTCAGAATGGATATTCAATTAAGAGGATTCTCCTGTACCTTTAAACTTACTGTGTTTGTGTATCAGCATTCTTCCTTTAGCAAGCCTTACAGTTTACATTTAAAAATGCATGGATTGCTCTGACATTGTGCACACACAGTGCTGTTATTTTGCAGTTTAACCAAATAACATTGGAATCAATGTTCTTCAACTTTGCCATTTCACTTATAACTTTCCAAGTTCAAGTTTGTCAAGTTGAGCTAGAGTATCATTGACACTTTCATTGTATTATTATTGTGACTATTATAGGTATTTTAAATACAATATTAGTAATTATTCTGCTTTAATAATACAAATTATATAGTTCATAATACTTGGTCCAGGATCAGAAACTTATGCTATGGACTAATATTTATTGGGACTTGGGGGCACGGTGGCTCAGTAGGTAGAAGTGCAGGCTGCAAGCCGAGAGGTCCTCCGTTCGAATCCGACCTGCGGCAACCGCGTTGTGTCCTTGGGCAAGACACTTCACCCCCATTGCCCATGTGGGGGCACGATGACGCTGTGTACTAAGGCGTACTGCACGTCGATGGTACGCATGTCTTCAACCAATCTAACCCTGCCTGTGCTGCAGTGCGGAGTTATGATGTTGGGGAGCTGGCAGCTGCTTGTCGTTGCTCGTTGGTTCTCTCCGGGTACTCCGTTTTCCTCCACCCATAAAACTGTCACGGTCATGATTAGCCATTGTGCATAAATATGTGACCTTAAAACATCAATAAATAAATAAATATTGGGACTTAGTGTCACATACTTCAATGAATTCTATTTCGCTTTGGTTTTTCAGAATTCTTTGTGTGTATTAACATTAGATGAACAAGGATACAAAGTTTTTTTTCAATTCTGAGTGCTTACATGTAGTATTTTACTCAATATTAAATTTTTGTCTCATAATTTCATGCAACCGAAAAATTGGAATTATGCCAAAAACTTGCACAGATTGCTTCAAGAGTAAGTCAAGCCTTGATAATTTCTTATCAATCATTCTTGGCCTGCTCTATGTGTAACCCACAAAATACTTGCATTGTTTGTGCAAAATGGAGTTCCAGTCACTGGAAAAAAGTTCAAACGCCAAGTAGCAGCTGTGAACCCACTAAGCCTAGGTTATCACCTAGTTTTTCCTTATGCAAGTCTTCTTCCATTCTAAAGACTATAACAGAAGAGTCTTCTGTACAGAAATTAATGACATCAGTGGGGCTTCATTTGTCTGGTACGACAAAGCAGCAGTGAAAGGAACAGCTTAGGGCAAGCTGGTGTCTAAGGTACATACAAATATTGCTCTGTTGTTGCTTTGGATACAAGCAGTCCAGTGGGGGTGATGCCAGGTCACAAGAGCAAGCATCCTTGTTAAATACAGAACAGGAGAAGCAAATAGCCCTGCAGGTGTTCAAGAGGTGAGCCAGCCCTGGCCTCTTAATGAATCGCCATGTCAATTAGTGATTAGCACCTTACAAAAAGAAGATGGTTTGTATAGACCACCATTGCAGGCACAACCTATAGTTTCTTTTCACGCCTCAATGTAGCAGCCTTACCACATATGTTCTCTGAATCATCATTCTGACTCCAGAAGTAACACATCTTTGCACAGTCATCACCATCTTAGAAAAAAAACTTTCTTCTCATCATAAGGCTGATTCTTCATGCCATTTTGTCTCCTCAGAGGCAGCTCATCATAGTCTGAAGCGTCAATACCATGTCTCTCCATAATGGTCATCTGCCAAATGCCATAGAATCTGAATCCAGTAAAGCTTTCACACAAGCTATAGAGCTGCTGTCACTAGCATTTCAGATGCAAGAAGGGTCACTGAATAGGTTGCACACTTCTTTCTTGTACTCATTTGACTCGCATTCAAGCTCTCAGTCTTCACAGATGACTGAGAATACAGTTTAGTCTATGTATGATCAAGCTGGACCATCATTGCTACTGCAACATATAAAGACTATGCACTTCGTAGAACACTACTGGCCAGGTTCAGTGCCCAAGGAACTTCGGAGTTCGTCTTCAACGTCTTTTTTATCTTTATTGGACCAATTTCTATTTCCAACGTATTCATCACAAGTATCGTCAGTATTCCAGAGACTTAAGACAGACACAATTTCTTACATTACTAAGCGAGAGACTAGTCTTCTATTCAAGGACTTTACTTTTTACTGTACAGGCAGACTTCCATTCAGTTGTCAGCATTACCTCTAGACAAGAAATCATTGTCACTTAACATTAGTATATTATTAGTATATTATTAGTAGTATATGCTCTCCATGAATGGGATAACAAATATACAAAATGCTGGGTAAGTGTGTCTTTAAAAAAGTGGCAGTAGAAATATGTGTGTAGAGTGGCTCGAACGAGACTTGGAGCACAGCCATCAAGCAAACTGTATTTTGTGTCAAGTCATTTGATATTGGAAATGCGAGGGAATCTGTAGTCATAAATTACATGTATGGTAAGAAACTTTTTAAGAGTTTAAAGAATGTCAACACCTTTTTTCACTCAATCTGTAAGTTGTATACACTTTGGCAACTGGCAATGTAACAACAGTTCATGCTGAGTCTGAAGACAGTGATAGTGTTTCGTTTTTGTGTTGTTCCATCAGAACACTGAATATCAACATGAACATAACTAGTTGCTTCAAAATCAGAAATTATTCCACTCTAGGTACTGTAACAACCCACAATATTTACCTTTCAAATAAACAAAATGATAAAATATGAAAAAAGAACTTGTACATATATATACTACATGTATTGAGGTTTACTGATACAAATGAAGGTCATGCAAATGCGATTCAGGACCTTGAACGTCCTTGAATTTCAAACTAAATTTGGGGTACGAAATTTGTAGAAAGTGAACAAATAAAAGATGGATCCCCATTTCTTTTAAGTATAAGTTTTCCGTTTTTGCTGGATTTCTGGTTTTTTGTTACATTCCGGTATCCGTTTTTTTCCGTGTTTTTGAACTGTCCATCAGTAAAATAGATTTTTTTTTCTTTTCATTCCAGCATCCGGGGTTTATTGGGGTGGTATATTTAATATGGCTCTGTGTGAAAGAATGCACTCCATAGTCATTCTTAGATGGAAAAGCACAAAACTAGCAGGAAAACTTGTGTTCAGAAACAGTCACTTCTGTGTACATTCTCAGATACAAAGCAGTTGGAAAAAGGCACTTTGCCTGACAATAACTTTGTGAGTTTACCCCACGGTGATTCTGCTAATGTGTTGCCATCAACTGGAAATAGTCTCACTTCACCAAAATTATAACCTAAAAGTTGTATTTTATCATTGATATTTTCTAGCAGAATAGCCCCAAATATGTTCTCAAAGCTTCCAGAATTCAAATTTTCTTGGGGGATGTCCCTCAAACCTCCAAGTTTTCCCCCTCCTATACCCTTTGCCTCCTCGGCCATTGGCCGAGGGTTTCAGGTTTTTTTCACTTACATCCCTGAATGACACAAACCAATCACTCCATGTTACCAATACTTGGTGTGGAAGCTCTTTTAAAGTGGGCAGCATATGATTGGCTGAACTTTATTTTATATTTATGTTGTAGTCATTCTATAGTCATAAACACCAGTAAATAAATTAAATATGTATGAAAGCTTTACAAAATGTGCTATAATCAGTAAAAACTTCAGCATTATAAATGGATCTTTTAAATGGTAGAGTGCTGGAAGCCTATATTTTGGCTTTGTTTTGAATTGTAGGTACTGCAACTTAAAGGCTTCATATTCAGTGGATGTGTTCATATTATCTTTAACGTGACATTATTTCATATTTTTACACCCCAACAAAACGAAATTTTAGGGGGGGGGGGGTGTATATAGGAGTCAACTTGTCCGTCTGTCTGTTGTCGTCGGTCCGTTGCACATGTAAACTTGTGGAGCGAACTACTTCCACAGTTTTAGCCGCATTTTCATGAAACTTCACAAAAATGATCAACATGATGAGGAGCAGTGCGTGACATAATACTTTACCCAATCAGATTCAAGATGTCCAACTGGTGGCCATATTGAATTTTGCAAAATACTTGTGGAGTGAACTACTTCTACAGTTTTTGCTGCATTGTCATGAAACTCAATATAAATGATCAACATGATGAGGAGCAGTGCGTGACATAATTGTTTTTCCCGATCCGATTCAAGATGGCCGACTGGCGGCCATGTTGGAGTTTTTTTACTTACAAAATTTGAATGCCTCTTTCAGTCACCCACACTAGGCGGTATGCCACGGTATAGCGGGCGACAGACCATCTCCACTTGGATTTAACTTGTTACAATTTATGGGAGAGTGCCTTTTGGCACTCTTCCATAAATTTTAACAAGGCAAAGACAGGTGTAAAAATTTTGATGCCCAAAAATATTTAAATCTCTACCAGTTGAAGAGTTTAGAAGCCGTCTGGCTTCTGTGAAATCTATTTTAGAGTTTCTGTGAATTAACACTTCAGACAACAACTCCTCTGGTGATCTGGTCGATTGTAGTTTAATTGTACAGTGGAGCCCACTTAATTGGATATCTATTTATTGTATATCCCTGTTAATTGAATATCATTTTTAAACACAAAACCATCTACCATACCTCCAGTGCAAATTTGACCTGTTAATTGCTTATGGGTTGTAGAGTAAACTCCTGTTAATTGTATGTAAATTTTTGTAATAGGTTGAAAAAGTTTCTGTGACACGCTCCAAATTCTCCTTATTTATCAACCTTTTTGGCCTCACTATATTCAATACAGGCATTTAGTCTATTATATCTTGTTTGACAGAGCTCTATGAGCACTGTCAAACAAGATATAATAGAGTAAATGGTCAGTTTAACTCCAGAACACAGGAAACTGACCAAATCCCTGTTAATTGTATACTCCTGTTAATTGAATAATTTTCACTAGCAAAATACATATCCAAGTAAGAGGATTCTACTGTAAAATATTACTACTGTTTAACTGGTAGAGTGCTGGAAGACCATATTTGGGCTTTGTTTTGAAGTGCAGGTAGTGCACCTTAAAGGCTTCGTATTCAGAGGATGTGCTTCATATCATCTTTGAATTGAAATTATTTAGTCTCTATGGATTAGCCTTCTTACAATTTATGGGAGAGTACCTGTAGGGACCTGCGAATTGCCGATTTTGATCGAATCGATAAATCGAATCAAATTGGAGAAAACGAATCAGATTTTGAATCAAACTTTGAATCGAATCACAGCTAATGAATAAGTCATCAAAAGAAAGGGTTTTTTTTCAAAAATAATACCCCCAATTATTAAAAGGTGCACAGTTATGTGGAGTGTATTTTTCGCCTCACCACTTCCCATGATATAATCTGAGATATAAACGAGTATACTAGCCGTTGATTGAAGCTATTCAAATTGTTGACTTTGCAGCTTCGAAACTGCAGCAATAAACATTTTTAAAACAAACCTGGCTGATAGTACTGATATGTCACTTTTATCACATGTTTTCTTGGAAAAACTTTGTTTTAAATTGGATCGACTCCATTCAGTTGTGAAGCCATTTGTTTTAAATAAAAATGAGGAATGACTAAAACGAAATGATAATTCAACATCGAATGGAGTCGATCCACTTGTAAATTAAAGCCTGCTCTACTTCTGTTTATTTAATAATCGGGGGTATTCTTTTAGAAAACCGTTCCTTTTGAAGATGTATCCAGTAACTGTGATCGAACAGAACAATACTCAATATACAATGTGATCATGTTGTGGAACAAATCATTTATTGAAGTTGAACAGCTGAATAAATTTTCAAAGTTTCAAACTTGAAATTTTTATAAATGGTCACTGGTCATAATGCACAATAAGTTGAAATGAGCAGTTGTAGCATTAACGGTGTTTGTAGTGATGTAGCTACAACTGTTGTACAGTTGTAGCAACATCACTACAAATGCTGTTACTGCTACAAGTCAGTTGCATTTCTACTAAGATCAATACTCAGTATAAAATAATGTGATCAATTACAGTCTGTAAACATTCACAGTTATGGCCAAAGGAAATAGGAAAATATTTGATTTTCCAACTTCAAATCGAATCGAATATTAACTTACGAATCGATTTCAAATTTTCGCAAGAGCTTAAGTGCCTGTTGGTACTCTCCCATACATTGTAACAAGGCAAAGACAAAAAATAATTTAGCACTCTACCAGTTAAGTAACAGTTTAACCTTTTACCCAACATAACAGCCAAAACTGGCCAGCACTATTCACAAAAATCACCATTCAATTTTCATTATTTTTTAGTCACAAAACCATAGCTTATGATCCCTCATTGGAATGAGCTCATTGAGCTCATTCCAATGAGGGGGTCATAAGCTATAGTTTTGATGCAAAAAGTAAAAAAAATTAGTTATTCAAGAATTTTATTTGCAAGTGTCGTCTGCTTTTTGTGTTAGGTAAAGGGTTAAGCAAACATTCATAAAACATTGGGTCAAGACCAATCAGATGCAAACTAATTGGCTATACCAGAAACCAATTAAATTATTCTTCACTGATCGTCTAATATTTTCAGATGCCTGTGCCGTCCTTCCTCACAAGCTCAAGCACCTACATTACAACAGTGTCAGAGAACTTCAAAAATACTATGACACAGTGTTTCACCTGCAGTATTTATTATTACAAAAAGGGTTGATGGAATGTGTGAGTGAGAAATTAGTGCCTTTGTTGGAGAATATGAACTCTCAAACAAAGTGAGTATTGTGAATATTACATGCTCCCTCTCATTGATTACCGTGGAGCCCACTTAATTGGATATCTGTTAGGCCTAAAAAAGTTAGAAATCTGTTTTGCAGGCCCTCCCGCATCATCCGTTTGGCTGCTGCATACTCTCTTTTTATGAGCTCCTGTTAACTCTTTCAACACTAGAGGTCGCTTTTTACGGTCCAGGAACACAATACGTCATAATTTCATAAAGTAGGATGGCTACTAAGTGAACATGTGTTGTAGCCTGAAGGCTGCACATTGAAAATATTAATTGCTCTACCCCAAGTTATAGAAATGGACTCTTCCAGTGTCTGTCATTTAAATGTCATGGAAGATACCACTAGTGTTGAAAAGGTTAATTGAATAAAAATTCTTATAAGGCCATTAAAAAAAGTGTCTATGTTCTCAAGCAATTATGGCTCTAATTTTTTATGAGGGCGGGAGGCTTTTTATATTTTTATACTGTACCAATGACCCAGACTTAGCTGGTGCTAACTCTAACAAAACCAGGGCCAAACCCAAATTTTGCCCCCCAATCCCCAAAATTTGCATCCAAAACAAAAAGAAATCATGTCCTAAAGGACCTCCATACTACGCCTCTACTGCGCATGCGCAGTGACGCAGACGTCCCGAAATTGGCGCCAATTATCATTCTCTGTTTGGCCCTTCATCAGTCAACATCTCACTGATCTTTGTGCTTGTAAATCTCAGTTTAAAGGATGCCAGACACGTAATTTTTGGAGAAAATGTGATTCTAAGGAGGATAGAAGGAGGAGAGGAAAAAGAAGTGACAAAAAATAATCAGGGCTGTACTTAAAATTTTTTGATGAAATTATGTTAAGTTGCCTATTTTCGAGGCATGGGCCTCTTGTTGTCATTCTTGCTAATTGTTGCACTGCTTATTCAGTGTTTCCTCTCCCCTAGCCTTCTAAAGTCCCCCCTTGCAATTCTCCCATGCTTTTGGCATATTTTTGAGAAATTTCATTTCTAAATTTTCCTGGGAGAGTTGCTTGGTTACAGAATGTTTTCTGTTATTTTCCCCATAGTTACGTTTTCACCCATGGGTGTATAACGTTTGTGTTCTGCATCTTCCATCTGATGTTCTACAGATTCTCCCCTGGGAGTCTCTGTTTTGCATCAGATAGAGTGTAATTGATGACTGATTCCGGGCCAGTTTTTTCAGTGCCTGGAGTCATGTTTTCTGGTGTTTTTACACTGTTTGTTTTCATTGGCAACAGCCTTTTTTGAGGGGGGCTGTTTGCCTTTGCTGTAGTTTATCTCACTATAAGATACATTTATATTATCCGAAAGTGTCTCATTAATTATTTAATATAAATTTAAAATTTTTGACCACACTTTGCCATCGGATCCATCGGGGCTCAACGTTACTTTTCAGTAACTTGGGCTTCGCTGAAAAAATATTTTTTCAAAATTATTTTGTTTTGCAATTGTTTTTTCATTTATTAATGGATCATGTTATTATGTATCTTTGTGTCAGGGGTTTTTGCGAGTAACTAGGACTTATTGTTGTTCTTTCACAATGAAGGGACGTTGTTCAAATTGTAATAGGAAGAAATCTTCCTCTGACTTTCATGATCATTGTATTAATTGTAGTCAGTGTTCTCGCATTAATCCCTGTCCTATATGTGAACATTGGGATGAGAAACATTGGAAACGTGTGTCACGATATGTTGTTTCTGGAGAAAGAGCGATTCCGGCTCTTTCTCCGCAAGGTCACTCTACTCTCTCAGTTTCTATTTCAGAGGAACCAGAACAGGGTGATGTTTCCATGTTATCTTCTACAAGTGTGCGTCCGTCGTCACAAATGAATTCAGAGCTAGTGGCAAAAGTGCTCATGGAGATTAGACAAATGTCGTCCGCTAGCTCGCCTGGTGTAGCGTCCATTCACCGAATGGTTCGGCAGCCGGGTTCGTCCGATGCGGTCCAGGAGGAAATTTTGGGTGATGCGAGCACTATAAACATAATAGATGCACACCCAGTGACGGCGGATAGTAAGCGAGAACGGAGAAAGCCTTTGAGTCCGGTTCCTAGCTCGTCCAGGTCCAGCCGGGCCGCGAGCAAGAGAGGCCCCTCTCTCGTACAACAACATCTGGCACCAGATGTTGTGGTACAAAATGTCTTTAGCGGAGCATACGTCCGTCGCTCGGGACGCTCTGTTGTATAAGCAGTCTGCGGAGACTGTTAAGGCTTCCTCTTCTCGTCAGCGCACACGACCGCACCTTGGCTGCGTGACCGCCGATATATTACCAGCTTCGCCGATCAAGGATTCTTCGGCGACCAGGTCACACCATCCGGCAGCCAGGGATTCGAGACCGATGGACTCCGGACGTTCGCATAGGAAAAGTATGCGGGAGCCATCTGATGCGGAGCTGCCCTCGGCGAAGCAGCGAAAGACTGCGCCTCCGCAGGTCTCGACGCCGGACATTCTTGTGCAGATAGCACAGCTTATCGCAGCATCCCAGCAGCCGACAGAAACGGTGTCGGATCGAGAATTATCCGACGGCGCTGGGTCGGTACGCTCCGCCGAAGCATCGGGGGCGGACGACCGGGAACATCATGAGGTCCGACCGGATGGTGAAAGGGATACGGATGACTTGGAGCTATCCCTTTCGGAACAACATAAAGCTGCCGTGGACTTCATCCGGCACTTTCTTCCTCAAGTTGTTCCGTCGGGCCAGTCTGCTGCGGTTCCGGACAAGAGGATTATAGCGTCATTGGACTCTGAATTTTTTGAGCGGTTCAGGGACATCGCTCCCGAGTTTCCGTCGCAGTCCAATAATGTTGCAAGAACATTTGAATTATTGAACGACGCTATATTTAAACTTGCTTCCAAGATGGGGAAAGCAGGTTTCTTGTCCGCTAATACTCTCAACCTGCCTTTCATTAATGCAAGGAATAAATTCGATACGGCAGGACAGGGTATCCCGAGAGTTCCTCTGCGTATGGACGACGAGGCGGAAGACTTAGAGCTATCATTACCGTCGTCGGCTTCTATTCCAACCGCGGTGTTGGAAACAGCTATTGCGTCTAACAGAGCCAATTTAGGTGCCTTATCTTACGCAGATCACCTTACTAAGGCGTTATCACTGCGCCTTCAAGGGAAAGAGTTTCAGGATATACAATCCTCTTTAAGACTTCTTTCAAGGGCAGTAGCTTATTCCACGTGTAACTCCGCCCTTTCAGTGGCAAATCTGGAGTTGGTTAGACGTGACGCAGCTCTAGCTACATCCACACTAGTGGATACTTAGGTGAAGAACTCTCTTAGAGTCGCTTCGGTCTCAGGAGAACTTCTCTTTGTCGGCAAGCTTTCTGCTATTTATGATAAAATTACAAAGAAAGCTTTGGATTCTCTGTTGTTCAAATCTGCTTCTAAGAAGTCGGATACAGCAGACAAGAATAAGACAGGCACTTCTGGGTCTAATGCGCCCAAGAGAGGTTCCTATAGAGGTTCCGGTGCGTCCTCTTGGTCTTATTCGAGAGACCGTCAGGGTAGCGACTCTCGTTCGGGACGTCCTTCAGGCCGGGACAATCGGGCGGACGCCCCAAGGTCGACGGGGCGAGGTGCGGGTCGTGGAGGACGTGGTTTCTCCTACCGCAGGCCCCGCAGGTCCAGGAGGTGATGGCTTAAACCTCTATCGCGTACCGGTTGGCGGAAGGTTGTCGAGCTTTTCACAAGAATGGGCGTCGATTACGGACGACCCTTGGGTGAGAGGAGTGACTTCGGAAGGTCTAAAGATACCCTTCAAACGAAAGCCTCCATTAACTCGAAGTCCAAAGTGGACTCATCTTCCGTCAAATCCGCAGAAAAGAGACACTCTGTTATCAGAGGTGCAGTCTCTTTTAATGAAGAACGCGGTAGAGGTCGTAGAAAACCAGGAATCTCCGGGATTCTACAGCCATCTGTTTCTGGTTCCGAAACCAGACGGCTCGTTCCGTCCAGTCATAGATTTGAGCTGGATAAACAAGCTGATCGTCGCTCCGAAGTTTTATATGGAGACGATTCGGTCGGTCAGAGCGAGTATTCGGGTGAACGATTATGCAACAAGCATAGATCTCAAAGATGCGTACTTTCACGTCATGGTACATCCGACATTCCGAAAGTACCTACGCTTCGCAGTCCTAGGAGTGGTGTATCAATTCCGGGCGATGTGCTTCGGATTGAATCTAGCACCCTGGGCTTTCACTCGGGTAATGAACTCGGTAATGATCTATTTCCGAGCTCATTCGTCTGCGGTAACGTCGGCCTATCTGGACGACATTCTTCAGAGGTACGGCAACGAGTTAACGCTTCAGAACGATGTTCAGAATCTTCTTCTATTGCTCCGACGTCTCGGTTTTATAGTAAACGAGGAGAAGTCGGATCTGGTGCCGTCCAAGTCATTCACTCATCTAGGAATGAGCTTCGAGATGCGAAATTAGTCAGTTGTTACGCTCGCTATTGTCTGCACGCAGACAAAGTCACGGCGAGAGAATTTATGAGACTGATAGGTCTGTGTGGAGCCGCCGCGGATCTCATTCCGATGGGGCGGTTACGCACACGTCCTCTTCAAATTTTCTTGACTCAGAATTGGAGTGTGAAAATTCATTCGCTCGATGTAGACGTTCTCTTGTCAGATCAAGTGAAACAAGAGATTCAGACTTGGGCAAACATTCAGTGGTTAACTCGGGGAGTTCCGCTGCAGTTGCCGGATCCGAGTCTTACCATTATGACGGATGCCAGTCAAACAGGTTGGGGTGCATCATTAATCCCAACGGATTCGAGATGCCAGGGCCTTTGGGATCCGTAATTCCTGTGCAAGCACATAAACATCAAGGAAATGATGTCAATTTGGCTTGCGTTACGTCACTGGATGGACATTATTCACAATGCTCATGTCCAAATCCTATCCGACAATACGACAGTAGTGGTGTATATACGGAATCAGGGAGGCACTCATTCAGTTCCGTTGTTCAATCTAACGGAAAGAATCCTTCTGTTTGCGCTAGAACATCACGTTCTTCTTTCGGTCCGTCACATACCGGGTCGTCTGAATGTGCTAGCAGACTCCCTTTCACGAAAGGGTCGCTTGTTGCCGTCGGAGTGGACTCTCAACAAACAAGTATTCAATCAGATTTGCTACCAATGGGAACGGCCAATGATAGACTTATTTGCGACACATCTCAACAATCAGTTGCAGACGTATGTGTCTCCGGATCCAAGAGCATTTGCAGTAGACGCTCTGTCGATCCCTTGGGACGGAATGATAGGATATGCGTATCCTCCAGTGCCATTAATTCAACAAGTATTGCTAAAGATAAAACAATCTCAATGCAAGATTCTGTTGGTAGCATCTCTGTCGCCACAGAGACCGTGGATAAATCTACTCGGTGTCTGTTGTGGGACCTACCGCGAAAGCTTCCTCCACGGGAGGATCTTCTTTCGCAGGGGAAATCGCGCCAACTCCATCACAACCCGCAAGGTCTCAACCTTCACGTTTTTCCGTTGTGCGGTCCTTCTTGCATGGCAAACACTTTACAGGACGAGCAGTGGACGCGATTTCTAACTGTAGGAGGACCTCCTCTTCGCTAAACTATGCGGCTAAGTGGAAGGTTTTTCGTCGTTGGTGTTGGGATCATTCTGTAGATATATTCGATCCCTCTATACCAGACATTGCAAACTTTCTAGTATACTTGTTTGACGAAATCAAACTGCAGCCTGTTACTATAAAGGGTTATAGATCTATGTTATCTGATACCTATGCACATCATGATAGTTTACAAATTGGATCTAATGTCTCTTTATCTAAGTTGGTTAGAAACTTTTCGATAAATAGACCCAGAACTCTTAGATTAATTCCTAAGTGGAATTTAGCTTGGGTTCTTCTTAAATTGAAGGAAATGCCATTTGAACCTCTTGGGACAGTAGATTTCAAATTCTTATCTTATAAGACAGCTTTTCTCTTAGCTTTCTCTTCTGCTAGAAGAGTCAGTGAGCTTCATGCACTGTCGGTGGATGATTCTCACTATCGTAGTGTCGGGAACACTATCACCTTCACTACTAATGTGGGTTTTTTAGCTAAGAATCAGGCTCCTAATAAATATCCGGAACCTATTGTTATTAAGGCTCTTCCGTCTTCAGATGGGCGTAGGCCTTTACTCTGTCCTGTTAGAGCGTTACGTATCTATAAACAGAGATCTCAGTTTATCAGAAAGGGACGGAAACGTTTCTTTCTGTCTTTGATGCCTAATAGAAAGGACATTTCAGTCCATTCTATTGCTTGATGGATTCAGTTAACTATCCGTACTGCTTATGAAGATTTATCTTCTTCTCAGCAGTCTGTGCTTAAGATTTCTGCTCATGAAGTAAGAGCTCTTTCTACTTCCTGGGCTTATGCTAATAGTGTTGCTATTACAGATTTAATGAAGGCTGCTTATTGGTCTCAGCCATCCACATTTACGAATTTTTATCTCAGAAATATTGAGTCCATTTCTGGAGACCTGCATTGTTTAGGTCCGTTATCTGTTGCTCAGAATGTCGTCCACTAAACAGTTGCAACTATAGTTATGCAGGCTTTCTGTTCCGGCAGTGACTCCGTCCGGCTGCCCTCTTCACTCTGGGCTATTTGACCCAGGGCAAGGGGAAGGGGGGGGGGGGGGCGGGTGTTCCCTTAGGTCACCTGCTTTATAGTGAAAAGCAAGGGAATGCCTCCTCCAAGTCAGTATTTCTGAGTCGCTTCCGGGATGGTTTTAAAGTGTAATATTAATGTTAAAATTCATTCATGTCTTATTTTTAAAGTGTAGCTCGGTGTGAAGCATTTGTATATGTCAAGTGTCAAACGGGCTTTAATATACAAT
This sequence comes from Pictodentalium vernedei, assembly GCA_031216915.1. NCBI lineage: Eukaryota > Metazoa > Mollusca > Scaphopoda > Dentaliida > Dentaliidae > Pictodentalium > Pictodentalium vernedei. The sequence continues at coordinate 126,058,021 of CM062297.1, forward strand.
ACTCGGACACTTTTAAATGACTATAAAGAGTCTCAATTCTCTGGACTACTTTATTTATTGGCTTACTTTAAAAATAATTAGTATAAGGGATATACTGGATGTTAATAGAGAACATGAATGTTATTGTGCTCAATTGTTAAGGGTAGTGTATCTTTCTAATTTAATATTAAATGAGAAAGATACATGTAAAGCCTAATACTCCTTTTCTCCTTAAGGGGTTACCTCTTTACTATATAGTTGAGCTTATTGGATTTTCCTCTATGTCCTAGGCCCTCCAGCCTGTTTACTATTCAGCTAAGTCTGGGTCATTGGTACAGTATAAAAATGTTAAAAAGTTTATAGTAATTTATATATTTTTTATACTTACCAATGACCCAGACGGGGATGGCCCTCCCTGGAGTTGGGAACTCTTGCCTCCCCGCTGAGTACATAGCGCTGACCAGGCACTGCCAGTAAGAATGATAATTGGCACCAATTTCGGGACGTCTGCGTCACTGCGCATGCGCAGTTGAGGCGTAGTATGGAGGTCCTTTAGGACATGATTTCTTTTTGTTTTGGATGCAAATTTTGGGGATTGGGGGGCAAAATTTGTGTTTGGCCCTGGTTTTGTTAGAGTTAGCACCAGCTAAGTCTGGGTCATTGGTAGGTATAAAAAATATATAAATTACTATAAATTTTTTAACTTTTTAACTAAATGAGTACTGACTTCTGTTTATTATATTTCAGCGAGTTTGTTACAGTCTTCCAAGCAGTTTATTCTTTACTCTGTGGAGGAAAACTTTTTCCTGTGATCATTAAAGACACTATCAATGAAAGAGAACAGTTGTCTGATGATTCCATCACATGATCAAAATGATCTCGAAAGGGGGACATCCATCATTCAGTATTTCAACAGTGGTGTTTGATTTTCTGTCATTATCTTGATTTAAGCGGTAGAGTGCTGGAAGCCCATATTTGGGCTTTATTCTGAAATACAGATAACGCAACTTGAAGGTTTCAGATTTGATGGAAGTGCTACATATTATCTTTGAACTGTAATATTTTAGTCGGCGCGAATATGCTTGGTTACAATTTATGGGAGAGTGCCTCTAGTCACTATCCCATAAATTGTAACAAGGTAAAGACATGTGAACAAATTTCGACGACCAAAACTAATTTAGCACTCAACCAGTTAATGCCAGGGTGCATTGTCACCATCAGATCAATAATTATGTTAATGTAATTGAAATAAACAATGCTGGACCTAAATGTGTTTATTTATTTGGACTCCCCAATGCACTAATCCCACACAAGCATGGGTAGCATCAATTGAAGGCATATGTATGCCATCGACGTGCAGTTGAAACTAGAAGTCCTGTCACAGTTAGTGCAGAAAATCCTTGTTGGTTAACGCGCACCTTACTGCAGAAGAATACACAAGCATTTGTGCTGTACATAGACAGAACGTGATGTGTGTTTGAATCGGTGGGTGTTTTACATAACGAATTGGAATGGCATAGTCATATTTCACGAGAGCCGTAGGCTCAAGCGAAATATGATTACGCCATTCCAACGAGTTATGTAAAACACCCCCCAATTCAAACACACATCACATTCTGTGTTTATTACACAACCCATGCATTAAAATGCATTTAAATAAACAAATTTTAATTCCGATAATTTAAACCCAAGGGTGAAGAGTTTGTTTTGACTGAAGCTGTACATATGGATCAATGAAAAAATCAAAACAACCTTTTCGGAACCAGTGTTTGTTGAAATTCCTATCTCTGTTTACTAACAGTAATAGCCACCAATTGGTTAGGCGTGAATGAGCTGGTGCCCATTCACGCCTAACCATTTGGTGGCTATTACTGTTAGTAAAAATCTAAGTACAAATATGTGCAGATTTGCAAAACAGCTGGGAGAAACGTTTTTAAAAGAAGTTCAAAGCATGTCAAGGTATACGAAGATTAACCAAAATAAAGTTGACCAATTTAGATATAATGGGTCCACAATGGGACTGGGTTAATGTTCTGGTTGGAAATGATTGGGTTTTTTAAAAATATTATCTCATTTTTGGCTAATTTTTTGTGAACTGACTTTATTTTGCTTTGGACATTTTCATTTTCACACTATGCTACAGACGGTCGTTGATTGTATAACGAAATTTGGAAACTATTCGAAGCGTAACTAAACGGTGCAGTAAAAAGTTCCGGCTTGTATATCACCCGTTGAATACAGAATCATTTATATCATAGCGGCGATTTCGTTGAATACAAGGGTTTAAAGTTTAATGGATGTGTAATAAAATGCAATATATAATGTACAATTAGCGAGGTTGGTAGTGAAATCACAACTGAACTGATGAAACAGAAAGAAAATATTGAATGTACAGTATGTGGAAGGATAATTACTAGTAAATTGTTGTGGGATAGATTTTTCACTAAGTAATTATTTACAATTTCGGAGGACAAAACACAAGAAGCACTTGCAAACTTTCATGACATGAACCACCAGGTGGCACTGAGTGGTCCATATGAGGAAAGTTTGCAAGTGTTTCTTGTGCTGTTATAAACAATTATAAAAACTTGTCGAGTGGAGAATATTTGATGTTTCGATTATGTATTAATCCACTCTTTTCATTCTGGGCATGTAGTTAAATTTTAATATCTATTTATATCATTACATATACATGTATCCCAGTAACAGTTAGGAATGATGTTCAGGATCTCTATGTACTAATATAGAATTGTTGGGCATGCCATTTTTCTTAGGAATTGAGTTACGCTAAGGCCACACAAAGTAGATCTTCTGTTTCTCAGGCCATTATTTGTGAAATTGCATGTGGGCGAGCATTTTTTTATTTTATTTTTTATTTCAGTAATTACTTTTTTGCCCTCAAAAGTTCATGTTCTTGGTTCAAGTTTTAGGCCTCAATCTACAGAATAGCATGGGTGATGGTGTATTTCATCCATTGAGTGCAAGAAGGCTTTGCAATGCTAAAGCATTGCAAAGTCTTCTTGTACTCAAGGGACGACAAATTCATCAATTTTTTTAACTTGGGTAAAATATCAGACATAAACCATTTAATTTTAATTTTTTTTAAGTTTAAATTGGTTATAAAAAGAGAGCATGCGGTAGCCAAAAGGACCATGCGGGAGGGCCTGAGAAACAGATTTTTTATTTTTTTTAGGCCTAATGGGGCACTTTTAGTTTGATAAGGACAAAAAGTGCACTTACTCAGTGCGCTATTACAGTGGAGCCCACTTAACTGGATATCTCTTAATTGTATATCCCTTTTAATTGCATATAATTTCCCAACACAAAACCATTTACCATACCTCCAGTACAAATTTTTCCTGTTAATTGAATATAGGTTATAGAGTAAACTCATGTTAATTGAATAAAAAAAAACTTGTAACATGTCGAGAAATTACCCTGACTCTCCCAGTTTTCCTTTGGTTATAGACCTATTTTGACTCAGTACATCCAATACAGGCATTTAATCTATTATATCTTGTTTGACAGAGCTCATGGAGCTCTGTCAAACAAGATATAATAGAATAAATGCTAATTTTATCCCTAGAATGCAGGATAGTGACACATTCCTTGTTAATTGGATACTCCTGTTAATTGAATAATTTTCATTGGCAAAGTGGCTATTCAATTAATCCTTTACCCAACGCAGACGATTTCAAAATTTATTATTTTAAATATCATTTTTTAAATTTTTTCAAAAAAATTCAACAGAACCATATCATGTGACCCCTCTTTAGAACGAGCTCAACGAGCTCGTTCCAAAGGGTGGTCACATGATATGTTTTTTTTGACATTTTTTGAAAAACAATACTTTTTCAGCTGCTGAATTTGCATATTACGCGGGTGGATGCGGGCGATTTGTTGGGTAAAGGGTTAACAGGTTTCCACTGTACAGTAGAACCTGTCTTGAGAGACCGCCCTTTTTGCCATGGAAAAGTGGTCTCTCAAAACAGGTGGTCTCTCATGACAGGTCCATTATAATGTAAAACAACCCAATGGTATAAGGCTACAGTGGTCTCTCAAGACAGGTGGTCTCTCATGACAGTGGTCTCTGAAGACAGGTTTTACTGTACTTCAAAACAGTGGTCAATACAGTGACAGGACTTCTAGTTTCAACTGTCCAGTATGTTTTAAATTAGCACACTGCACTACTGTGCTCCCACTTAGGCAGTTGGGATTTCAGTGTCTGGCCCAAGGACACAATGCAGATAATACAGGTTAGGACTGAACCTACAACCATTCGATCTGAATTCTAAAGCGCCAACCCAGGGACCGATCAGGATTATTTAAAATACGCTCTAGCCTCGGAGCCTATTTTTTCAATTCATGCGCCAGATTTCAATTTACGGAGTCACACTGCTGTTTGTAACACACACTGCAAGTATATAATAGCTCTCATCATTTTCATTTAATACACTATAGCAAACATTAATCTTCACTGTGGTTTCTGATCACGTCTTGGCTGCCTATTTAGGCAGCCAAGACTTGATCAGAAACCACAGTGAAGATTAATGCTTGGTAATTAAGACTTGCGTATTAACTTAAGCACTCTACAACAATGATAAATGATAATCATATATATAATACATGTAAGAGTGTCTCTCTCGATTATCCATCGAAAGAATATCAAAATATGATCTGAGAAGTTACGCGCCAACTGAGAAGCCTATTTCTGAGATTTAAGAGCCAGGTCCTGATGTTTCAGAACCAAATACGCACTGGCGCATGCCCAGGTCGGTCCGTGCAACCAATGATCCACTGTGCCTCCTGGTGCTAAAATTATGCATATCAAGATGCACTGAAGGCTTTATTAAATTCGGAAAAACAATCATAAACAGTTTTATTTTAAATGTGATGACTAGAAATGGGGAAGGATGGACAGAAGGCACGAGGGATGTAACTCATTCCTATACCCCACCTCTTACTATATTGTGGAGGATAAAAAAAAACATTGCTTATGACCCCCTCATTCGGACAAGCTCACGGTGCTTGTTCCAATGAGGGACCATAAGCGATGTTTTGGAGACAAAAATTGAAATAATTATAAAACTTGATTGATAATTTTTATGAATAGGCCTGTTGAGATTTATTTATTTATTGGGCTTCAATGACACTTTTGGCAACCAGGGTCACAGTTTTGGGGTGGAGGAAGCCAGAGTACTCGAGAGATCTGCCAGACACCCCAAAATAGTAACTCCACACAAGCAAGTTTAGTGTCGGTTGAAAGCAAGAGTACCATTGATGGGTTCATTCCCACTAGACCAATTCTCATTAGACCAACACCCAATTGGTCAATTCCCAAAAGACCAATTCTCCTTAGACCAACTGAGATGTTCTACTTTAACATAATTTCTATCCTTTCCAAAAAAGAAGCCGCTATGTACGTATTAAATATATGTTTTTTTAATTACCCTTAACCCTTTAACATAATGGCCAAAACCGGCCAGCGCTATTCACAAAAATCGCCAATTCATTTTCATTATTTTTTCATTTTTTGTCACAAAAACAAAGGTTATGACCCCTCTTTGGAATGAGCTTGTTCCAATGAGGGGTCATAACCTATGTTTTTGAGACAAAAACTGAAAAAGAAAATATTTATTCAAGAATTTTATTTGCAAGTGTCGTCTCCTTTTCCTGTAAGGAAAAGGGTTATTTATTTATTTCATTGATGTTTAAGGTCACATATTTATGCACAATGGCTAATCATGACTGTGACAGTTTTACAGGTGGAGGGAGCTGGAGTACCCGGAGAGAACCACCGAGTAACGACGAGCAGCTGCCAGCTCCCCAACATCGTAACTCCGCACTGCAGCACAGGCAGGGTTAGATTGGTTGAAGACATGTGGACCATCGACGTGCAGTACGCCTTAGTACACGGCGTCATCGTGCTCCCACGCGGGCAATGGAGATGAAGTGTCTTGCCCAAGGACACAACACGGTTGCCGCAGGTGGGATTCGAACCGAGGACCTCTCGGCTTGCAGCCTGCACCTCTACCAGGAAAAGGGTTAATCAATAACAATAAATAGTTGGTCTTTTGGGAATTGGCCTAGTGGGAGTTGGTCTAAAGGGAATTGGTCTAGTGGGAATGAATCCATCGATGGTGCCCTTGCTTTCAACCAACACTAAACTTGCTTGTGTGGAGTTAGTATTTTGGGGTGTCTGGCAGTTCTCTCTGAGTACTCTGGCTTCCTCCACCCCATTGATGTGCTCTTTGTCCGCTGTGCCAATCAAGATCAAGTATCTTGCCAAAGGACATAATTCCGTTACTGCTGGTCAGGATCGAATGGTGGACCTTTTGGTTTGAGGTCCTTTTCTCTAACCACTGAGCCACTGTACTCCTGGCCGATTAGATATGGCTGTTATGTTTGATAAAGGGGGAATACTGTGTGGAATATCAAACAGCAATGTATACAGGGGTAACATATAGATCTTCTTGTATGAAGAGGATAATAAGTTAATGTTGTGAATTTGATGAAAATGGTAATACAGTAGAACCTGTCTGGAGAGACCGCCCTTTGGGCCACACAAAAGTGGTCTCTCAAGACAGGTGGTCTCTCATAACAGGTTTCAGGTTTTCTCAAGTCAGTTAATAACCAACCACAAAATTCAGAAATGGAGAAGAATGGATTTTTGTAATTACTTTCTAGTTGTTCTTTTTTATGAAGTTTTTGTACCAAATTGAAATGGACTGTTATAAAAATTATAAAAATAAATTAGTGTTGAAAATCTTCATTGAAGATTTTCAACACCAATTTATTTTTATAATTTTTATAACAGTCCATTTCAATTTGTTACAAAAAGATTTTCAACACAAATTTATTTTTAACTGCGACTAGCAGCTCTATAAGTGGCAATGTCGGTCTGTCTGTCGGTCGGTCTTTCTGTGACCAACGAGTTTCAAACTCAATAACTTTTGAAATACTTGATGGAATGACTTTATATTTGGCATGTAAGTGTATCTTATTGATGTCTAGCCCATGTTCAATGCACATGCAATGTCAGTCTGTCGGTCTGTCTGTCGGTCGGTCTGTCTGTGACCAACGAGTTTCAAAACTCAATAACTTTTGAAATACTTGATGGAATGACTTTATATTTGGCATGTAAGTGTATCTTATTGATGTCTAGCCACTGTTCAATGCATGTGTTGTTCCAAATAATTTTCTTGGAGTTATGGCCCTTGATGAGCTTAGAATTTTGTGACCAACGCGTTTCTAAAAGAATAACTTTCAAACTACTTGGTGGAATGACTTCATATTTGGTATCCAAGTGTATCTTATTGATGTTTAGCCCTCTCGGTCTGTCTGTCGGTCTGTCTGTCTGTGACCAACGAGTATCAAAACTCAATAACTTTTGAAATACTTGATGGAATGACTTTATATTTGGCATGTAAGCGTATCTTATTGATGTCTAGCCACTGTTCAATGCATGTGTTGTTCCAAATATTTTTCTTGGAGTTATGGCCCTTGATGAACTTAGAATTTTGTGACCAACGCGTTTCTAAAAGAATAACTTTCAAACTACTTGGTGGAATGACTTCATATTTGGTATCCACGTGTATCTCATTGATGTCTAGCCCATGTTTGATGCACATGTTGTTCCAATTCTTTTTCTCTGAGTTATGGCCCTTGATGAACTTAGAATTTTGTGACCAACGACTTTCTAAACGCAATAACTTTTGAAATACTCGCCGGAATGACTTTATATTTGGTATGTAAGTGTATCTTATTGATATCTAGCCAGTGTTCAGTGCATTGGTTATTCCAAGCATTTTTTTTTTATTTATGGCCCTTGATGAACTTAACATTTTGATTTATGGCCCTTGATGAACTTAGCATTTTGTGACCAGCGACTTTCTAAATGCAATAACTTTCAAACTACTTGGTGGAATGACTTCATACTTGGTATGCAAGTGTATCTCATTGATGTCTAGCCCATGTTCGATGCACATGTTGTTCCAAATGCAGGTGTATCTCATTGATGTCTAGTCGTAGCTTCTTCCCAGACAATCTTCCCGTATCATTAATTTTATGGAAGTCGGATAGTGAAATTTTTAGTTTTGTTTATCGATTTTTTTGCTTTCATGAATATACATTTTTTTTGCTCACATCAGAAGGGGAGCTATAGAGATGGGCTACATGCATATGTTTGTCTGTCTGTCAGGGAACAGATTTGAACAGTTGACTTTTTGTTTCCTTTTTAGCTGCGACTAGCAGCTCTATAAGTGGCAATGTCGGTCTGTCTCTCGGTCTGTCTGTTACCAACGAGTTTCATGTCGGTCTGTCTGTGACCAACGAGTTTCAAAACTCAATAACTTTTGAAATACTTGATGGAATGACTTTATATTTGGCATGTAAGTGTATCTTATTGATGTCTAGCCACTGTTCAATGCATGTGTTGTTCCAAATATTTTTCTTGTAGTTATGACCCTTGATGAACTTAGAATTTTGTGAGATTGCACCACCCGTCACAGCTACGGCGTCGATGTCGCGATTTTTATAATCCTATCTGTCACATTTCAGGTATGTATGAAATTGTTTATTCAGCAATAATCCTTATCTTTTCACAGGGGTCTTATAAAAACATCTCAATCTTTAATGAGTTATGTAACTGAGTAGCAATTGAAACGCAGTTAAGAGTTTTTAATACTTTTAATTATGTTAGTATAACCACCATGGATTTTCCAATTCCAGAACAGGTAAAAAGGTTTTGTCATGGTTTCAGTCTTCAAAGGGGTGGTCTCTCAAGACAGGTCCATTTTGGCATAAAAATACAAGTTGCCAATACACCAACAACTGCCAAGCCTTCGCCATCTCAGCCACCTCCTTCCAAGAAGAAAAAGCACAAACGTAGCAAACGCCACTAAACCCGAACACCTTCCTCCTTTGACGTGCCTAGACAAACCATCAAAAACCTATTCTTGTCTTGAGTTTTAACTGTAGTCCAGAATGAATAATATTATCCTTTTACCCAATGAATCGGTCGCATCTGCCCATGTAATATACAAATTCAGCATGTTGTAAAAATATTTTTGAAAAAAATAATACAAAACGATATCACAGAACCCCTCATTGGAACGAGCTCTTTGAGATCGTTCCAGTGAGGGGGTCACATGATTTTGTTTTCTTGAACTTTTTGGAAAAATTCAATAAAATAATATTTAACTGGTAGAGTGCTGGAAGCCCATATTTGGGCTTTCTTCTGAAGTGTTGGTACCACAACTAAAAGGCTTCATATTCAGTGGATGTTCAACATATCACCTTTGAAGTGAAATTATGTAGTCGATTAGGATTTGCCTTGTCACAATTTTTGAACAAACTTGAATCTGATCTCCCCACATCTCCCCCTCCCCTCCTCCCAACCAGCCCTTGCCCCCACCCCACCCAAATATGAAAAGATCCTAATTGATGGTTCTGGAGAAGAAGATTTTTAAAGAAATTCCCTCATATTGCACTATGTTAAGCTCCAACAATGAGCCCAAATATTAACCCAGAAACCCTATTTGAATAAACAAGAATCTGCCCTACTAGAGATGTGGTATACCAAATATGAGAGCATTTTGACTGGTTGGATCTGAAGAAGATTTTTAAAAGAAATTTTCCTATATTGCACTAATGTAAAATTCCCATAGGGAGCCCAAATATTAACCCAGGGATTCTATTTGAACAAACTTGAATCTAACCCCTCTATAGACATTAATTTGATTCCACCCGATAGGAAGCTATAATATTAACTGAGGGACTTGATTCGAAAAAACTTGAATCTGACCCTGGTAACAATGATGTATACCAAATATTAAAAGATTCTGACTTGTGGTTTTGAAAAGAAAAAGATGCTTAAAGCTTATTCCTCATATTGCCCTAAGTTATGTTTTGGGCTCCTGTATTGAGCCCAAATATGAACCGAGGGGCTTAATTTGAAAACAACTGTATTTGACCTGAACACCCCTCACCCCCCCCCCCCCTCCCCACCCCCGCCATCACCATCCATGGATGCTGCATACCAGACATCAAAAGATTCTGATCAGTGGTTCTGGAGAAGAATTCTTTTGTAAAATTTGCACATTTTTTTTCGATGCCCCCTACAGAACACCCTGACACAACCGATGGCCTTTTTTACCTTTCCATTCTACTGGTCCTAAGGATGGTTCATACCAAATAACAGTTCTCTGTTCCATGTGGTTTGGGAAATATAGGTAGTTGAAAATATTTCTATTTTTAGCTCCAGGGCTTCCCGCGGGGAACATGGGGATTTTGTTTTGGCATGAATCAAGTACTTATGACCCAATAATACCACATACCAAACTTCGTTCAAACTGGACCAACAGTTCGGAAAATTGAAATCTCGGGCGGGGCCAAAAATCTTGCCTCTCCCATATCAAAGGCAAATATTACTCCACGAACTTCGTTTGAACATACTTGATTCTACACGCCAAAATGAAGCTCTATACCAAATATCAAGTCACTGTACCCACTGGTTCCTGAAAAGATTTTTTTTTAGAATTTTGGGGCATTTTCTCCACCTTCTCCCTGTGGAGCGTGGCAACTTTATTTGAACACACTTGAATTGACATATGATAAGGAACATGCACATCAAATTTTCTTCAATTCAGCCCAGGGGGTTAGGAGGAGAAGTCAATAAAGTTCATGTCGTCCGGACGACGGACAAAATATGATCACTTAAGCTCCCCCTGACTTCCAGAGGTGGGTGAAGTAGCAAATTTGCAGATGTGCTCCATTTTTCGGTTTAGTCCTTTTTTACACCCACCCACCACCTTGTGCAATTTTTCGACTGTCATTTCAGACACCCGCCCCACTTTCCCATTGAAATTACAAATTGCTTTGACAAACATCATAATAGGTATGGAAAGAAGTATAGTTCGTTGATTAATTTGATTCCACTAATGATTTCAGGTACTTGTTACAACTTTTTGTTACCCAGAAAGGTTAGTTTTACTTCCTGTTTGCAAAATGAGGCTTCAGAAATCTTAAAAAACCCATCCAGAACAGCGACCTGTCCATGAAAGTATGAATGATAGCCAAAGATATGCCCACCAAAATGTTCCTCTGATTTGACGCAAATAAAATGTGTTTAAACTATTCCTCAGATTTGTACCATAGGAGTAAGCTGAAAATGAAAGTGGCACACTGTAGCTTAACTTGATTGTGTGTTGTGTTTGATGAAAAGGATAATGTTCAATGTTTAAGAAAGGATTATGAAATACAATAAAAATAATTTGAGCTGTAGACTGTACTAAAGAACTTAGGGGTGGGTTAATGTGGCTCTCACAGTTATTGTATATCAATCAAAGTTACCAAGTTACAGTCAAATTATTCCAAAACGAGCCATCCTATCAAGTTACAATGAAATCCCTTCATAAATACAGCCTGTAGACTGTGCTAAATGTTTTCGGGTTTCGGGCCTGTGTCGACATCAAAACTTCCCAACCAAAAGGGGACGTCCTCATCTAGACATTATACTGAGTCATCCTACAAAGTCACAATGAAATCTCTTCATAAATACGATCTGTAGTCTATGCTAAAGTTTTTCAGGTTTTGGGCTCGGGCAGCCGTCACGGCTGAATGATCGTGACCAAAAGGGGACGTTCTCATCTAGACATTATCTGGAGTCATCCTACCAAGTTATAATGAAATCCCTCCATAAATACGACCTGTAGACTGTGCTGAACGTTTTCGGGTTTTGGGCTCGGGCAGTCGTCATGGTTGACAGATCGCGACCAAATGGGGACGTTCTCATCTAGACATCATACGGAGTCATCCTTCCAAGTTACAATAAAATCCCTCTGTATTAAATATGACCTGTAGACTGTGCTAAAAGTTTATGGGTTTTGGACTTGAGCAGCCGTCACGGCTGACAGATCATGAGCAAAAGGGGACGTTCTCATCTAGATATTATACAGAGTCATCCTACCAAGTTCCCCTGAAATTCCTTCATAAATATGGCCTGCAGACTGTGCTAACGGTTTGGGGGGTTTGGGCTCGGGCAGCCATCACGGTTGACCGATCGCGACCAAAAGGGAACGCTCCCATCTTGACATGGCTGCAAACCTGCATATGAAACTTCGCGACGATTGGACATGAACTATGGGATGTAGCCTGTGCTAAAGGAAAATGTGAACAGACTTTCGCACGCACGATGGCAATAGCTTATCTTGACTTTGTCAAGTTAAGCTGATGACAAACAATTCACTCCATTCTGATCCATATATTTATTTTTTACTTGATTCTGGCATGAGTCTTATTTATTGGGGTTTTAAGGTCACATATTTCTGCACAATGGCTAATCATGACCATGACAGTTTTACGGGTAGAGAAAGCCGGAGTACCCAGAGCTCCCCAACATACTAACTCCACAAAGCAGGGTTAGCATTGGTTGAAGACATCTGCACCATCAACATGCAGTACGCCTTAGTACACGACATCACCGTGCCCCCAGGCACGAGTCTGCATGTTTGATTCCATAAGTGACATCAAGTACTAACCTTGTTAGTATGGTGTATTTATTTTTTGTTTATTTTTGCCTGATTCTCAATTAAAAATCATTTGAAAATGATATTTGTCAATTTTCCCAAATCTCAAGCTACCAATGACAATATTTGAAATTTGAAAGCCTGCTAGAACTGTTAACCAAATTGAAACAGGGCAGTTGTCGCAATCATTTCATTAGCACCCCTCCGTCATAATACTAAAGCAATGATAACAAGAGCACTGCCTAGTGGTGCAACTTACGCCCGTGGTGGGTCCTACTAGAAACCGGAATCGACCGGAATCGACTTTAAAGACCGGAATCGACCGGAATCGACTCATATTTTACCGATTTTTTCGCAATGTTTTGTACTTTTACCAATGGCATTCTATCTAATAAGTTTCCACGTGCAAGATTTAGTAAATGTCAAAGGATTTCAGGGTACAGGAAGAGGTTAGCAAAGAGTCTTCCTCGTTTAAAAGCTTTTTTCTTTTGATCGAAACATTTTCCAAGGGAAGTAACTTGTCGCGTCATTTTGAACTCGATGTTTTATCATGCATGGCCAATACAACTCAAAATTAATTATTGCTCGAGAAGCGAGAATATCAAACTTGAAGCTGACTGAAATGTGTGTGTGTGTGGGGGGGGGGGGGGGGATTGGGAGGGGGGTCGGGCATCAAAAACGCAAACTAATCAAGATTAAAATTTGCTCAATTTGAATGAGAAATTTAGCGAATCATCATCTTGGTTGGTTCGTGATTGTTCAAAAAGAAACCCGCACAGAACTCGACCCTGCGCTCTCTCAGAGAAAACCGCCAAAGTCGGCAAGGGTCGTTGAAAGTTGGGCGAGGTGACAGGGGGTGGGGCGGAAAAGAAGGCCCATAACTGCATGCCCCTCTCCTCCACTCTGCTGATTCTGGTTTCTAGTAGGACCCTTTAGGACCCACGAAGTTTCTATCGCAGAGGCATGCATTAAAACTTGGGTCATTTGACAAAGTAAGAAGATGCCGATTTTTCAATTTTAGTTATTTTATTATTTACACATAGATACAAAATTAAAATGAATAACAATTATAACCGGGTGTAGATATATAACATTCTTTCATTCGTTCGTTCGTTCGTTCTAATTATGTGACATGATAAGTTTCATTCATTCATTCGATCATTCGTTCAGTCATTCGTTCGTTCCTATATACTTTATTACAAAAGAGAACTTAACGGCTTGATCGTATGGAATCCAGATCTAGTTATTATACAAGTCGGTGGCAACGACATAAATGCTGATTCGGAAGCTTGTGAAATAGCTAACCGACTACTAAGACTGATAAAAACTCTTAATAACAGCCAGAGAGATGTTTATTTTTGTGAAATATTGCCTCGCGATAATTTCACAAAAGCTGGCAATATACCAAGAGAGGATTTTGAAAAACAGAGAGTCAAAATAAACCGAAAACTCCAGAAAAAACTAAAGAAATATTTCATTCGTTTCCCAGAAACGTTTTTCAGATGTCGATTTCTGTCTATCGAAGACTTCGTTCCCCAAATTTGTGCCGGCACATAAAATTTTTCAAATTCTTTTGACAGTTTATAATTCCCAACTCCAACCATTCCACGCTCAACTTCCTTGTAGCAGCCTTGAATTATATTATAAATTTTTAAAGAGAGTTCAGTAAGGGTTTGTTTTTTCCAATCTACTGCCAATTTTAATATGTGATTCAAACTTTCGCAATTATTGTTTGTCCAGTTGTTCAAATTGTGAAATCCATGGGTTTTTGATGTTTTGAAATTTTCTTTTTTTTAAAATAAAAATCCTGTTTTCCAGATAATCAATAAAATTGGGCGCTATTTCCGCGCATAAATCTTTCACTGATTTGGTTCTTATTTCAAAAACGATGTCATTATCAGCTGCAGCTAAACCTTCAGTGCCAAAAAGTGAATCTATTATTTTTTGCCTATCTGTATTATTGAGACCAATATTATCTTTTAAATAATCCAACACGTTATGTTTTAAATGTCGCTCGCATGTCAGTTTAGGCGCAGCGGGAAACGCTACTTCGATCGCCTTCTTCATCGCTTTCTCGTCGTCACAACCATTTACAGGAGGAGCGTGCACATCACACAGATTAGCTCTCAATTCTGAGAAAAATGTTAAGTATGAATTGAAATCGGAGTTTCCATGAAGGAAGACAGGTCCTGGGAAAATAGGATGTTCACCTGTTAATTTATTGCAAACGGATAAATTTTTTAAACACCCAATTGTAACGTGTACCTGTCCCAAATTGAATGTTTTGTCGAAGCCTAAAACTGTTGCTTCAGCCTCTGGGTAGCTGCAACAAAACCGCTTAATGTCTTGAATTTGCTGCTCAGTGAAAAGCAAAACCATGGGTACCTTATCCTTTGTGTGAATCACTTTTTGCACAAATGGGTGAGTGTGTACAAGGTTTTCAATGTGTGTCACGTGGTCAGCGAAATTAATTAATTTTTTATCAGTTTTTTTCTCCTTTCGTTTTTCGCGATATTTAAGATTCTGCACTTGTTTTAAATTATTTGGCGCATCCAATATGTCGTCGCTTTCAATGACCAATTCCCTATATACTACATGAGGGGCCGATGAAACTACCTTTTCCTTGACAGTTTGGATAACTTTGGGATTTGACCGTATGTAATCAATTTTGTTTGTTTTACTTCGGCCGTGCGGTGCTCTTCCGGGGTACTTACCACTGTATTCGACGCATACTGATCTCGGAAAATCGTCACCTTTATTACAGATCCTAGTGATACGCCGTTGATATTTGGGGTCGAGTGTGTGTTTCGCGTAGTTTCTCTGAATAACAAATATGTCGTCTTGAGTAGGCTGCGGATTCAGGGGTTGATACGTTACTTTTTTATTGACCATTTTCTGGCAGCAGTATAGCCCATCACGAACGCAGACTTTTTTGAGGGCCATACCTGGGCCACAAAAGTATAAAGAAGTTGGGCTGTTTGAATCATTCCTCCACGCCCCACAATCATCCCAAAAAAGCTCCTTTTTCCCGATTCTTTTAATTCAATATTTTTAGTATTGTCAACAATAAAATACACATCCTCTTTTTTCCCCTTGGATATTTCACCGTGTACAATTTCAGCTGTTGACAATATTTCAACGACATAATCTATCTTTAAAGGTTTACCCCCAGGTAATGGCGTCCCACCCGAAGCTGGCTGTTCTGATAAAGATATGAGACCAGATTCCGAAGCGTCAATACGCTGGTGTTGAAGACCAGAGGACTCGTTTTTTCTACATTGCTCGAGATCGCAGTGATCAATTTTTGAGCTATCGTGTGTATCATTCTCGGGGCACTGGCTAGACCTAGATGTCTCGTGCTCAATCTGACTTAGGTCTGCAAAATGATATCCACAAAGCACCCCCTTAGGTGACGAATGCTTTACGTCAATGGTTTCAGCTGAGCCCCGATCTTCAACATCATCAAACTGAATACTAGTGAGTGGGTTGTCAGTTTCCATTTCAGTGCCCGTTTTGATGATTTTGCAATTTGATGGAGGTACCTCCCCATCCTCCATCAAAAAGGAGCTAATTTCCAATGTTGTGGTTTGCACCTGTTCCACAGTTGGAAACTTATGCAAAAATACGAAGTGATTGGGCACAAAGTGTTGTGCCCTATTTGGCACTGTTGTCTTAGTCCACATTATAGTGAGCTCCTGTTCGCTTGATTTTACATTACGCCCACAAACACGTCGTGTCAGAGGTCTTGAAATAAAATAATCGTTCTATAAAGGTGGACAGTAGGAACTGATTGTGGTGTTCAGAGCAGCACTTACTCCATAAATGTGTACTAAGTTTGCCCAGTCATGTTCTTTGCACACACTTTTGCAAACAGTCACATAGTCGTCCATGACAACATCACGACTCTGAATCAAATCTTCATATCCAGAGCTCCCATAGTCATAAAAAATCTGATTACCAAGAATCTCAATTGCAGTCAGTAATCTTATTAGAAGATGGTGATTTTCGTTTCCAAACAAACCCCGGGAAACTGCGCGATACAAACAGTTCCCGTCGCCATGCACTTTTGCGGGGTATACATCCTGAAGGATGACTGGGTGGAACTTGCGCAATATCTCTCGTGAAGTCGTGTCTTCTTCCATCATACCCAGAGACGTTTCTCTCGACGGAAGGCCTATTCCATATGTTTCCATCATTAATTTTTCTGACTCCACGACCATTTCCACGTTGCGCTGTTGATTGACGGCATCTAATAACCTGAAATCAATCAAAATTCAAACTAAATTACTTTACTGAATTAAATTGTGTTGACAAAATCCGATTGGTACAATGATATCCAGATTTGCATGATTCCATTGGGAAATACGGTTATACCAATCAAAGATGGTCTAAAATGTAAAAAATTGTTGAAAAAGTGATAAGCACACAATTCTGGTTGGTATCGTGTAGGTAATTAACGCATTGAATATTCAATAAGCAGGACAATGCGTCAAAATGTTTCGCCAATAAAAATTGTGCATTTTGCATGAGGGCGTGTCTTGCTAAAAATGACAATTGGGGAAACACACGTTTAAATCGACAAACTCAGTTGACCAACTGAGTGAAATGATCTAACAGAATAAAACAAATAAATAAAAATAAAATCCTAAAAAATTTGAACGACTGAGAAAAATTTTACGTATTTTTTATTTTAACGGTTTGTAACATTTTACTATTCAAAGATGAATATCATTAGAATCGGCTCCGTGAACAGGCTCCAATGATATTCGTATTTGTAGGGTTTTATTGGAATATAAATGCGATTAAAAATAAGCTAAAAAGTAATAGTAATAATAATAATTAATAATAATAATAATAATAATAATAATAATTATTATTATTATTATTATTATTATTATTATTATTATTATTATTCAAGAATAGAGCCTGTAGAGAATTACACTCAAACCATTCTCTGGCCAAACCGTCCTCTGCAATTTGACCCAAACCGTCCGCTACATTTTTCCCCATACCGGCCGCTACTACACCCAAACCGTCCTCCAGTGAAAATAAGTATAGAAAATGATTTAAAAACGTTGTATGAATAACAGTTTCGTTATGGACCACTGTTCGACAGTCAGTAGAAATAGGTTCTGAGGCATGTGTGTTCTGCTCTAGGCAGTGGCGGATACAGGAATTCTCAAAGGGGGGGGGGGGGGGCCGGATCGTGCAGATGCCGAAGGCATCTGCCGCGAGTGCCGAAGGCACGAGCTTTTGTAGGCGGGTCTGCGGGGGGGGGGGGGGGGGGGGGGGTTCTCCCCCCAGAAAATTTTGGGGAATGAGCGACCAAACCCCAAAATTATATTACGGAATTTGGGTTCAAGTTTGGACTATGATAAATGTGTGCATGTAGGTCCCTATTCCCTTTCAAGAGCTGAACTTAATTTCGTTCCGTATTCGTGACATACTTCGTGACAAAGTACCCCACCAACCCATGCCGCACCCCTATCCTTCACATTGAGCCCCTAAAAATTTATTTTTAATCTTAGAACCCTGCGGTTACCCAGAAAAAATTGTGCCCCCCCCCCCCCCCCCCACTTTTTTGGAGCTTCCGCCGTCTCTGAATTGGTTGCACTGATATTGTGCTGGGCAAGAGAAACAGAGCCCAAGGTACAATTTTATCTTCTACAAGATTAACCAGTTACGCCACAGCGGAATTAAATAGGTATATAATGGAAAAACCCCTTAGCTACGCCCCTGGCCTTATTATCATCAACAAAAACTCACCTGTCTAACGCCGCCTTTGCGTCATAACTTTCACCACTGAACGCACATTTTTGGCAAAAAAAACCTCAGCTCTCCATTTGATGACCATTTGTTCAAAGGGTCGGTTGACATTGGTATGCATCGACGGTGAAT
>CM062297.1:126076524-126116390 GCA_031216915.1 Pictodentalium vernedei
AAGTTTCATCAACCCTTACGTAATCTGGTATTTCCCAAGAACAGACTATATTCTCTTTGTCTCAAAACATGCAATCCCAGAATACTTGCAGAACTTTCCATTGGTAGAAACAACTTTCGTGCAACAGGTTAGCGTCACTTCGGGACAGTTCAACTCTTCCATAGGAGAGCATACAAGTGGTATACTCTTTCCCGCCCGCCCCCCCCCGCCCCCCCTCCCTCTCACAACCTTCTTTCTCAAAATTTCTTTCTCCGTGTTGGACAGTCCTCTTCCACCTACTATCCCTCTTTCCTCTTCTCCAACTCTACTAGTTATTCCCGTTTGCGGACACAATGGGGGATATACATGAGGCACCATGCTGCGCTACATCTCCAAGGATTTAAAGGATTTTGACGCCACAACTTACTTGGTTACCAAATGACAACAGTGATGGAACTCTTCTACAACTGCCGGCTACAGTATAATTCGTCCATCTGACAAGTCTCTGTAAAAGGAATGTGTTATCCCTGGATTATATGCCCGGGATCAGTTAATTTCACCTGTTATAGGGCCAAGCACATGTGATCTTATACAATAGCTATCCCTGCTTTACAGCCTGGAATACTGGCACTGTCAAACGTTTTTCCAGCAGTTTGTTCCATTGTTTTTCATTGCTTTTTATTTCTTCTCTGGATGGCGTGCATTACTGGCAGTTTTTCTGAACGACAGACAGTCAGTTATTCATCTGATTCGGATCGGATCCAGCTTCACAGGAAGGTTTCCCTTTGTCAAGGACACAGTGGCGGCGCCATGGGGTGTGGGGTGGGTGTTACTTACCCCTCCACTTTTTTCGCCAAGCGTAGTAAAAAAATACTATCATTTTAATTTTTGTATTGAACATTGCGGTGTAATGGTGGGTATGCTTAATTCCATATTCTCAAGTGCACTAAATCAGAGAAGTTTTTAAATTATGTTTGTGTGTGCCCCCCCCCCCCCCCTCCCCCCATACACACACATTAGCTGCAAACAACAAACAAGAGTCCAGGGCCCAAATTGCAACAAGGCGTGCCGCGTTCAAACGGTCTGAAGCATACCGCTTAAGAGTATTCGAGGAATGCTAGAATCGTGAGCGTGCAACGCATCCGTTTGGAATGCAGCCTACGTTCATTTTCGATTTGAGTGTCGTTTGGTGCTTTGTGCTCGCACTTTACAACAGCGTTCTTCCGTTAAAATGTCACCATGTACGACGTCTTCTATAACTGAAAGACCTAACCAATAAGTTTCAAAAGGATAAAACTGTTTTAATTTGTCTGAGAATGCTTCAGAGAACACCATTTACAACGTAAGTTTTAAAACTTTTCTCAACTTCGGGAGGGGACACCCTTCCCAAAACCCAATCCACCCCGGCTCGGCGCTGCGCGTCGAGGCCGTCGCTGTGCGGTGGTCAATACCCAACTGTACCCCCCTCACTTCTGTAACTCGGGCGCCGCCACTGCAAGGACATGCAGCTTTAGGTTAACTGTTTGCATTACTATTGTAAGCCGAATTTTCTAGGTAAGGTTTTTAATTAATTTACACACGTTATATGCGCCCTTTTGGCAAAATTCATCCAAACTGCGTTGCATTTCTGTTTTCTTGAGTTCTGTGGCATCACATGGCTGCAGAACTCATTATTAAATCATCAGTGATACAGTTGAGCCCACTTAATTGGATATCTCTTAATTGTATATCCCTGTTAACTGAATATAATTTCCCAAAACAAGACCATTTACCATGCCCCAGTACAAATTTGTATTGAGTAAACTCCTGTTAGTTGAATAAACAAGAGGCCCCACGGGGCCTGAAGCGCTCATCTTGTACAGAACACAATTTAAACAGAGTCCAAGAATGAGTCTACATTAAGCAAGCCATCTCCATAGGCTACACTGTCAATCCTTGTGTCCCTCAGGAGTGACAAAAATAATCTGGGCATCATGCCTTTTCTTCAGTTGATCATAAGTAAAATGTAGAGCTCCCCTATGATGCCTCTTGATACAACCTATGTGGATTAATCTTAGTACCTCTAGAGGGTACTGAATACAAAATTTTTAATTCTTCAGCAAAATGGCCAATTCCGGCTCCCATAGAGAGCCCATATATTAACCCAGGCTCTTGATTTGAACATAGTTAAATCTGACTTCCCTAGAGATGTTGTGTACCGAATATGAAAGCATTCTGACTGTTGGATCTGAAGAAGAGAAATTGTAAAGAAATTTCTTCGAATTGCACTAAGTTCAAATTTGGGCTACCATAGCGAGCCCAAATATTAACCTATGGATCCGATTTGAACAAACTTGAATCTGACCCCCCTAGAGATGTTGTATACCAAATGTGAAAGCATTCTGACAAGTGAATCTGAAGAAGATTTTTGAAGAAATTACCTCATATTGTACTAAGTTAAATTTCATGTTCCCATATGGAACCCAAATATTAACCTAGGCACTCGAATTGAACAACCTGGAATCTGACCCCCCTAGGGATGTTGTATACCAAATATAAAAGCATTCCGACTGTGGATCTGAAGAAGAAGATTTTTAAAGAAATTTCCTCATATTGCACTAAGTAAAAATTTGGGCTACCATAGTGAGCCCAAATATATACCTAGGGATCTGATTTGAACAAACTTGAATCTGACCCCCATAGAGATGTTGCATAACAAATATCAAAGCATTCTGACTGATGGATCTGAAGAAGAACATTTTTTTAAATTACCCTCCATATTGAACAAAGATAAAATTTGGGCTTCCATAGGAAGCCCAAATATTTACCTAGGGACTTGGTTTGAACAATCTAGAATCTGACCCTCATAACAATGATGTATACCAAATATTAAAAGATTCTGACTGGTGATTCTGAAGAAGAAGATTTTTAAAGAATATTCCCCATATTACCCTATGTTAAAACTTCGGGCTCCTGTAGAGAGCCCAAATATGAACCAATGAGCTTCATTTCTACAAACTTTTATCTGACCCCCCTATGAATGCTGTATACCAAATATCAAAAGATTCTGATGATTGGTTCTAGAGAAAAGATTTTTTTAAATTTTTGCAAATATGCTGACTCAGCATTTTTTCGATGCCCATTACAGAACACCCTAACATAACCGATGGCAATTTTTTTTTACCATTCAATTCTACTGGTCATAAGGATACTTCATACCAAATAAAAGCTCTCTGTTCCGTGGGGTTTGGGAAATATGGGCGTTTGAAAATATTTCTATTTTTAGCTCCCAGGGTTCCCATGGGGATGCGGGAATTTTTTTTTTTTTTTGCATGGGTCAAGTACTTATGACCCAATACTACCACAAACCAAATTTGGTTCATACCGGACCATCGGTTTAGAAAATAGAAATTTGGGGCAGAGCCAAAAATCTTACCCCTCCTATTACAAGGCCAAATATTACTTCACGAACTTCGTTTGAACAAACTTGATTCTACACCTCATATGGAAGCTCCATAGCAAATATCAAGTCATTGTACACACTGGTTCTTGAGAAGAAGATTTTAAAAATATTTTGGAGCATTTTCCCCCACTCCCTCCCTATGGGGCTGGGCATGCTGAGTTGAACAAAAATGAAATACCCTTTGGGACCATCACTCACACAAACTTTCACTTGAATTGGCCCAGTGGCTTTGGAGAAGACCAAAACATGGTGTTGACGGACGACGAGCGATGAGATCAGCTCAGCTTGAAATCTCATAGCCTGTCGAGAAATTACCGACTCTCCCCAGTTTTCCTTTGATTTTCGACCTATTTGGCCTCAGTACATCCAATACAGGCATTTGATCTCATGGATCTCTGTCAAACAAGATATAATAGAATAAATGCCAAGTTTATCTCTATAATACAGGAAAGTGACACAATCCCTGTTAATTGAATACTCCTATTAATTGAATAATTTTCACTGGCAAAGTGGCTATTCAATTAACAGGGTTCCACTGTATTTCTTTCAATAAACCGGCCACCTTGAGGGTGGTCCATTATCATCATCAAACAATTTGCTGTAGTTTTTTTTTTTTTTTTGCCAAACAAAGCTTCTCCCCAGGTAGGCAGGGTAAGAGTTATTTCGTCAGATGGGTGGTCTACCATAAATGGACAGAAATTTGATAGATTCTAAAGTGATAGTGCTTCTTGTGGCTGTGGTCATTTATATGAAGACACTGAACACTATTTACTATTGTGTTCCCTATACACAGAACAAAGAAATTTGCTTCTAACAAAACTGGGCCACACCACTAATATCACTCTAATGTTATATGGTGCTCCAGAGAAAATTGCATTGGAAAATGCCAGTGTATTCAGTGCGGTACAAGAATATATTAGGGAAACAATGAGATTTGCGTGAATAATTATTAGCCAGTGGAAATGAATCCTTGTGTTTTGCCCTTGGAGACTGATTTTTGGTAGTGCACCCCAACCCGTACACGCATACTGTGGATATATTATATCTTCATCTCAATACCAGAATGCCTCTACATCCGATAGGTAATGGATATATAAGAAATGACGAGATATTGGGATAATTGGGGATATGTTCATTTCTGTTCCCTGTATGCTATGTTTTTGATAAAAATAATATGAGGTGTACACTGTACTAAAGAGCCGAGTTAATATGACATCACAATTAATGTATGTGGCCCTCACAATTCACGTATATCATCGAAAGTTACCAAGTTACAGTGAAATTATTCCAAAACGAGTCATCCTATCAAGTTACATTGCACTCCCTTCATAAATATGTCCTGTAGACTGTGCTAAAGATCTTCGGGCCCCTGTAGCCGTCAGTTTCCCAATTGCGTCCAAAAGGGACGTTCTCATTTAGACATTAAGTCAACCTACCAAGTTACAATGAAATCCCTTCATAAATATGACCTGAAGACTGTGCTACGGGTTTTGGGCTCGGGCAGCCATCATGGTTGAATGATCGCAACCAAAAGGGGACATTCTCATCTGGAGTGATCCTTCGAAGTTCCAATGAAATCCCTTCATAAATATGACCTGTAGCCTGTGCTCAAGGTTTTCGGACTTCGGGCCCCTGAAGCCGTCACAGTTGACCAATCACGACCAAAAGGGGATGCCATCATCTAGGCATTATATGGAGTCAAACTAACAGGTTACAATGAAATCCTTCTATATTTATTTATTGGTGTTAAAGGTCACATACTTATGCACAATGGCTAATCATAACTGACAGTTTTACGGGTGGAGGAAGCCGGAGAGAACCACCAAGCAACTACGAGCAGCTGCCAGCTCACCAACATCGTAACTCCGCACTGCAGCACAGGCAGGGTTAATTTGGTTGAAGACGTGCGCACCATCGACGTGCAGTACGTCTTAGTACACAGCGTCATCGTGCCCCCATGTGGACAATCGGGGTTAAGTGCCTTGTCCAAGGATACAAGGCGGGAGTCCGAATCGACCGCTCAGACGGTCACCCATCCAAGGATTAACCTGGCTCGCCGTTGCTTAAAATCCTTCTATAAATGACCTATAGACTATGCTAAAGGTTTTGGGCTCGAGCAGCCATAAAGGCTGAATGATCGCGACCAAAATGGGGCGTTCTCATCTAGACATTATTTGGAGTCATCCTATCAAGATACAATGAAATCCCTTCATAAATATCACCTGTAGACTGTGCCAAAGGTTTTCGGTTCGGGCAGCCATCATGGTTGAATGTTCGCAACCAAAAGGGGGCATTCTCACCTAGAGGGATCCTACGAAGTTACAATGAAATCCCTTCATAAATATGACCTGTAGACTGTGCTCAAGATTTTCGGGCTTCTGGCACCTGTGGCCATCACAGTTGACCAATCACGACCAAAAGGGGATGTCATCTGGGCATTATATGGAGTCACCCTAACAAGTTACAATGAAATCCTTCCATAAATACGACCTATAGTCTATGCTAAAGGTTATTGGGCTCGGGCAACCACCAAGGCCGAATGATCGCGACCAAAAGAGGACGTTCTCATCTTGATATTATTTGGAGTCATCCTACCAAGCCACAATGAAATCCCTTCATAATTATTATCTGTAGACTGTTCTAAAGGTTTTCGGGCTTCGGGCCCTGTAGCTGTCACAGTTGCCCAATCGTGTCCAATAGGGGACGTTCTCATCTAGACATTATATGAAGTCCAACCTACCAAGTCACAATGAAATCCCTTCATAAATATGACCTGTAGACTGTGCTAAAGGTTTCGGGCTCGGGCAGCCATCATGGTTGAATGATCGCAACCAAAAGGAGACATTCTCATCTGGGCATCATCTGGAGTGATTCTACGAAGTTACAATGAAATCCCTTCATACATAGGACCTGTGCTCAAGGTTTTCGGCACCTGTAGCTGTCACAGTTGCCCAATCACGTCCAAAAGGCGATGTCATCATCTCGGCATTTTTTTTTAAGTCAACCTAACAGGTTACAGTGAAATCCTTCCATTAATATGACCTTTTGCCTATGCTAAAGGTTTTTGGGCTCGGGCAGCCATCAAGGCTGAATGATGGCGAACAAAGTGGGACGTTCTCATCTAGACATTATTTGGAGTCATCCTGCCAAGTCACAATGAAATTCCCTCAAAAATGACCTGCAGACGGTGATAAAGGTTTTTGAGATTCGGGCCCCTGTAGCCGTCAGTTGCCCAATCACGTCCAAAATGGGACTTTCTCATCTGGACATTATATGAAGTCAACCCACCAAGTTACAATGAAATTCCTCAATAAATATGACCTGCAGACTGTGCTAAAGGTTTTCGGGTTTTGGGCTCAGGCAGTCGTCACTGTCGACAGATCACGCCCAAATGGGGAAATTTTCATCTAGACATCATAAGGAGTCATCCTACCATATTACAATGAAATCCCCCCATATTAAACATAACCTGCAGACAGTGCTAAAAGTTTTTGGGTTTCGGGCTTGGGCAGCTATCACTGTTGACAGATCATGCCCAAAAGGGGATGTTCTCATCTAGGCATTATACAGAGGCATCCTACCAAGTTACAATGAAATCCCTTCATAAATACGACCTGAAGACTGGGCTAATGGTTCTCGGGCAGCCATACCGGTTGACCGATCGCGACCAAAAGGGGGCGTTCTCATCTAGACATGATCCCAAACCTGCATATGAAATTTCGTGACGATCAGACAATAACTGCGGGGTGTTGCCCGTGCTAAAGGAAAATGTGAACGGACTCACAGACTTCCGCGCGCGGGGTAGGTCTACTTACCGAGAACAAATTAAAATAATAAAGACAAAATTAAATATTAATTGTTATCACATAGGTGCCCTATGTTGTATATAAAGTAAGAATAAGCAAATTTAAAGCTTTTAGACAGACCCAGTCTGAGGAGATGGGGATTATTTATCAATTTCGGATTAGCCGCCAAACCGAGAACAGGCTACTAACCGAGAACAAGATCGTGACTGTTAATTGACACCGAGAAGAGACTACTCGCCGAGAACACGATTGCTAATTAACACCGACTGCGTCTAGTTTCGTCTGTTCTCGGTGTAAATTATTTTGTCGCCTATACTGGTACATACAGTTCCCATCATCATTTACCAGGGCTTTGGACCTGCAAGTCATACGCGTGATGGCAATAGCTTGTCTTGACTTTGTCAAGTTAAGCTAAAATAACACCCTGTGGAGATATACAAAACGCAGCAAGAATAACTACTGTACATTCGTGATCTCAGACGTGGCTGCTCTTGGGCATGCATACAATATCTCGATGAAATATAATCATTGTTTACCGTTATATGTTATTTTGTAGGCGATTTTAATAAACAAACAGGTATTATGTATCTTTAGCCTGTATATGTAAATAGGTACCTCCTGGTGGTGTGAACCAGTGACGGGAATTTTCAACAATTCCCGGCTAAACCTAGTCAGGCATTAGCAAAAGTCTTTTCTTCAAATGTTATCACCCTGAAACGCGTGAATATAAAATATATATTTTCTTCAAGTATTACATGTATATATTTCATCTGTAATACCCGATGATAATATTTATTAGTTGGTGCCGAATTTTTCTAACCCAAGTGCCGAATCGTCCAAAGTCAAGTGCCGCTAGTGTCGATGTCAGATGATTAATGTTATTATAGTTCATCTGGACTGCTTCCAATTCTGTTAGCTGTAGACATGCATTGCCAAACTTCCAAAGGCTATGTTACTGCAACCATCCCTCACCAATTATTAACCCAGGGACTCGATTTGAACAAACAAATCTGCCCCCCTCCAGACATGTTGTATACAAATATGAAAGGATTCTGACTGGAGGATCTGAAGATTTTTAATTAAATATCCACATATTGCATGAAGTTAAAATTTGGGCTCCCAAAGTAGGACCAAATATTAACCCAGGGTATCGATTTGAACCAACTTGAATCTTACCACCCCCCTCCCCCGAGATGTTGTATACCAACGATTCTAACAGATTGTTCCCTCATATTGCACTAAGCTAAAATCTGGGTGGCCATAGGGAGCCCAAACATTAATCCATGTACCTAATTTGTACAAACTTGAATTTGACCCCAATACAATTGTATACTGAATATGAAAGAATTCTAACTGGTGATTCTTAAGAGATTTGTTTTTGAAAGAAATTTCCTCATATTGCACTATGCTAAAATTTGGGTGTCCATAGGGACCCCAAATATTAATCCATCCAGAGACCCGATTTGAACCAACTTTAATCTGATCCCCCACCACCTAGACATGTTGTATACCAATGAAAGTGTCAATGACACTGTAGCTCAACTTGTAAAATGTTAGCAATTGTTTTGGCCTGTTTGATTCAAACCCTTCTACAGCTGATTCCTACTAATAAATATTTGTCCAGTCCTTAAAATATAGGTATTTGAATTTTTATCTCCTAGGAAACAGAAAACTGGGTTGTGCTAATAATGTTTACCTTCCCCAAACACCAAGGATTAACACAGCAGAGCCCAACAGCAATCGTTACTGTCCCATGATGATAACTCACATAGTCCTTTAACTTAAGTTCTGTACAAAAAACTGATTGCACCTAATTTTGGTATAAAATGGCCACCGGCAGCCATCTTGAATTTCACACCACACCCAAAAACACTTGTTCTCGTCCCAAAGTGATAACAGAGGTACCCAAGAAGTTTAGTGAAGATCAGTTCAACAAGAGGCCCCACGGGGCCTGAAGCGCTCATCTTGTACAGAACACAATTTAAACAGAGTCCAAGAATGAGTCTACATTAAGCAAGCCATCTCCATAGGCTACACTGTCAATCCTTGAGTCCCTCAGGAGTGACAAAAATAATCTGGGCATCATGCCTTTTCTTCAGTTGATCATAAGTAAAATGTAGAGCTCCCCTATGAAGCCCCTTGATACAACCTATGTGGATTAATCTTAGTACCTCTAGAAGGTACTGAATACAAAATTTTTAATTCTTCAGCAAAATGGCCAATTTTGGCTCCCATAGAGAGCCCAAATATTAACCCAGGCTCTTAATTTGAACACAGTTAAATCTGACTTCCCTAGAGATGTTGTGTACCGAATATGAAAGCATTCTGACTGTTGGATCTGAAGAAGAGAAATTGTAAAGTAATTTCTCCGAATTGCACTAAGTTCAAATTTGGGCTACCATAGCGAGCCCAAATATTGACCTATGGATCCGATTTGAACAAACTTGAATCTGACCCCCCCTAGAGATGTTGTATACCAAATGTGAAAGCATTCTGACAAGTGAATCTGAAGCAGATTTTTGAAGAAATTCCCTCATATTGTACTAAGTTAAATTTCATGTTCCCATATGGAGCCCAAATATTAACCTAGGCACTCGAATTGAACAACCTGGAATCTGACCCCCCTAGAGATGTTGTATACCAAATATAAAAGCATTCCGACTGGTGGATCTGAAGAAGATTTTTAAAGAAATTTTCTAATATTGCACTAAGTAAAAATGCCGCTCAGGATCACAGATCCAATGTCGAGTTGTGACCTTGACCTTTGACCTGGCGAGTCCAAGGTCAATAGGGTTCTTCCTCGCACCAAGGCCAACACACCTATGAAGTTTCATGACTCTAGGTTGAACCACTATCAAGTTCTCATCCGGAAACCAATTGTTGCGATATGCTATGTTCAAGGTCACTGTGACCTTGACCTTTGACCTGGTGAGTCCAAGATCAATAGGGTTCTTCCTCGCACCAAGGCCAACACACCTATAAAGTTTCATGACTCTAGGTTGAACCACTATCAAGTTATCATCCGGAAACCAATTGTTGCGATATACTATGTTCAAGGTCACTGTGACCTTGACCTTTGACCTGGTGAGTCCAAGATCAATAGGGTTCTTCCTCGCACCAAGGCCAACACACCTATGAAGTTTCATGACTCTAGGTTGAACCACTATCAAGTTATCATCCGGAAACCAATTGTTGCGATATACTATGTTAAAGGTCACTGTGACCTTGACCTTTGACGTAGCAAGTCCAAAATCAATAGGGTTCTTCCCCTCACCAAGGCCAATCTACCTATGAAGTTTCATGAATGTGAGTTGAACCATTATCAAGTTATCATCCGGAAACCAATTGTTTAAGATTTACTATGTTCAAGGTCACTGTGACCTTGACCTTCGACGTAGCATGTCCAAAATCAATAGGGTTCTTCCTCCCACCAAGACCAACCTATGTATGAAGTTTAATGAATGCGAGTTGAACCACTATCAAGTTATCATCCGGAAACCAATTGTTTACGCCCGCCATTCACCAAACTATAAGTCGAGTTTGACTTCGTCACAACTCAACTAAAAATTTGGGCTACCATAGTGAGCCCAAATATATACCTAGGGATCTGATTTGAACAAACTTGAATCTGACCCCCATAGAGATGTTGCATACCAAATATCAAAGCATTCTGACTGATGGATCTGAAGAAGAAGATTTTTTTTAAATTACCCACCATATTGAACAAAGATAAAATTTGGGCTTCCGTAGGAAGCCCAAATATTAACCTAGGGACTTGGTTTGAACAATCTAGAATCTGACCCTCATAACAATGATGTATACCAAATATTAAAAGATTCTGACTGGTGGTTCTGAAGAAGAAGATTTTTAAAGAATATTCCCCATATTACCCTATGTTAAAACTTCGGGCTCCTGTAGAGAGCCCAAATATGAACCAATGAGCTTTATTTCAACAAACTTTTATCTGACCCCCCTATGAATGCTGTATACCAAATATCAAAAGATTCTGATGATTGGTTCTGGATAAAAGATTTTTAAAACTTTTTGCAAATATGCTGACTCAGCATTTTTTCGATGCCCATTACAGAACACCCTAACATAACCGATGGCAATTTTTTTTTACCATTCAATTCTACTGGTCATAAGGATACTTCATACCAAATAAAAGCTCTCTGTTCCGTGAGGTTTGGGAAATATGGGCGTTTGAAAATATTTCTATTTTTAGCTCCCAGGGTTCCCATGGGGATGCAGGAATTTTTTTTTTTGCATGGGTCATGTACTTATGACCCAATAATACCACAAACCAAATTTGGTTCATACCGGACCATCGGTTCAGAAAATAGAAATTTTGGGCGGGGCCAAAAATCTTACCCCTCCTATTACAAAGCCAAATATTACTTCACGAACTTCGTTTGAACAAACTTGATTCTACACCTCATATGGAAGCTCCATAGCAAATATCAAGTCATTGTACACACTGGTTCTTGAGAAGAAGATTTTTAAAATATTTGGGTGCATTTTCCCCCACTCCCTCCCTATGGGGCTGGGCATGCTGAGTTGAACAAAAATGAAATGCCCCTTTGGGACCATCACTCACACAAACTTTCACTTGAATTGGCCCAGTGGCTTTGGAGGAGAAGACCCAAACATGGTGTTGACGGACGGGAAGCGATGAAATTAGCTCAGCTTGACTTTGTCTAGATGAGCTAAAAATACAGCCTCTAGCCCAAGCCGTATTTACATGTGCGCTTACTGTGTATTAGTAGCACTAAATAAATCAAAGTTCATCTAATTTGCATAATTTCAGCACAAGAAAAAAACTGGTCTTTTGTGAGATGTATTCTATGTTACTAAACATTCATACAAAAATTTATTCAAATCAGAACTTTCTTACACAACTTTTGTACAAAAAACTGAGCGCACTAATTTTGGTACAAAATGGCTGCTGGTGGGTATCTTGTATTTTGGACTGCACCCAAAAACACTCGTTCTCATCCCATGGTGATAACAAAGGTACCCAAGAAGTTTCGTAAAGATCGGTTCATAAATACAGCCTCTAGCCCGAGCCGTATTGAATTGTTGAAGACGGATGACGGACTATGGCATAACCTCAAATTTGACTTTGTCAAAGTTGAGCTAAAACTGAAAGGTTTCGGACTGGTAAAACTGAAGATGACGATTTTAAAGAAATTCCCTTATATTGCACAAGGTCAAAATTCGGGCTCTATTAACCTAGCAACTCGATTTTAACAGACTTGAATCTGCACTCCCCCCGTCAGTCAGGTGAGCAAAAAAGAACAAATAATTCTGAAAAAATGCTATATATTTATTCAAATAAAACAATGATGCATGTGAGAACATATGAAGAATGTTCATTTAAAAAGTGACATCTGTGTATGGAATTGAATTCAATGTAAGTAATCCTTTTTCCTTTAGTTTCATTGTTTCTTTCCATGTTTACTGTTGGTCATGCACCGAGATGGAAATTACAACACAATTATTTGTAAAAAGGGATTGAAATTAATTCACTGGTGTTTAAGGTCATATACCTCTGCACAATGCCTAATCATGACCACAACATGGAGATAAAGTCAAGGTCAATCAATCATTTATACCACATGTTGCCTATTTTCGAGGACTCGCACTCCAAGCATTAGTGACTGGATCCTATTTTACCAGTGAAATAGAGCTTGTTTACCACAATAAACAAGCACTGCTTCACTTCATCTGTTATGTCATGAGTGCAAGATTGGTATGAAGTCCAGTATAATTGTTGATACCTAGGCATTTCAGTGGAATTCTGCAAGCATTTCCATTGTGAACATGTGTATGTATGTGGTCAAAACATACATTTTCACTTAGATCAAGGATTAATAAAATTACTTGGGATTTCCAATTTCAACGATACTTTCCAACACCTCAACTGCAGAATGTTACAATGAAGTAAACCTGCAACAATTATTCAGTCCCAGTGACAGAATTAAGTAGTTCTATAATAAACTTGTTTTTCTTGGAATTATCTGGCTTTCACTCTCCACAGGATAACCATTAATCTGCATGTCAAGTGTTTACAGGGAATTGTACACCACAAAAAAACTCAAGAACTAAGTTTTAACCATGGAGGGCCTAATTCCGACTTTGAGAATTTTTTAATGCAAAGGAACAGGTGCCCAAACATGAATTGTTTGGGTAAACTCAAAACTTGTTTTCTGAGTACCTTGTCAGTTGTTTCTAGGCAAGTCTTGGCACCCTCTGTAAGCAGGCAAGACATGACTAGAAACAACTGCAAAGCCACAGAAGGTAGAATTTCAAAGCAAAAATGTCGAAAAATATCCAGGCTCTTAAGGATTAACCCTTTACCCAATGCAGACAATATCAAAATTTATTATTTTAAATATCATTTCTTAAAAAACATTTCAACAAAACCATATCATGTGACCCCTCTTTGGAATTAGCTCAACAAGCTCATTCCAAAGAGGGGTCACATGATATGGTTTTGTTGAAATTTTTCTAAAAATAATATTTTTTTAGCCGTTGAAATTGCATATTACGCGGGCGGATGCAGGCGATTTGTTGGGTAAAAGGTTAAGCACTTTACAGGACTTTAATCCAAGATTTAAAAAAAATTCTTAATGTCTGTATACATGTCGCCAATCCAAAACCTGCCCGACAGATCCACGAGAAACTCTCCTGCAGGGCTTCTCAGGGTTGAGTAAGGTGCAAATATTTTGGCAGTTAAAAACAGACTTAATACATAACAATACGTTCAAAATTGTCCTTTTTTACGGCAGAGGGATAATATTGAACAAAACGACGAATGGCTTGGAGTTCAATCTCATTCCTCCGCCAAAATTGATTAATTTTTTAGTGAACAGTAAGCATGCAATAAATCCAGAAGTGCATACACATTTGAACGGTTGTTTTTACCACACTAGATCGATTTGGGTGGAGGCATAATACTGAACTCGAAGCCTTCGACTTCTCGTTCAATATTAACCTTCCGCCAAAATCGATTAATAATTTTTTAGTAAGGTGTAGGCATGCAATAAATACAGAACAGCATACATGCTCGAACTGTCATTTTTAACTGCACGAGATCGATTTTTGCAGAGGGATAAATTTGAAGCCAAAGGCTTTTCATTCAGTATTATCCCTCCGCCAAAATTGATTAATAATTTTTTAGTGAAGTGTAGGTGTGTAATAAATACAGAACAGCATATGCGCTCGAACTGTCATTTTTACCGCACATTCAGCTTCTTGTTCAGCAGTTTCCCTCTGCTCCAATCTATCTTGTGCGGTAAAAAATGACTGTTCGATTGAAAATGCTGTTCTGTCTATATATTTTCAGAACTTTCCACTTTTTCCAAGAAAGTCAAAATTGTTCCAATGAGGGTCGATCGAGAATACAAAACCAAAGATTCCATTTAATCTGCAGTCTGCAATGACTTCCTCAAACTGCAAATTATTCAAAGGTACACTATTTGAACGACACTCTTTGGTACTCATAAACAGAGTGCTGGGTAATACTACAGAGAACTGGAGATTGGTGAAATTGCAAGGCTCAGTGTTTTTAAAATTCTGTTGTTTCACAATAATGCAGAGACAAAGGCCATGGGATATTACAATTTAGTATGGTTTGTTCGATTGTTTGTTTGTTGGTGGTTAACGTCACATATTTATGCACCATGGCTAATCGTGACACAACATGGAGATGAAGTCAAGGTTAGTCAATCGTTGATCTATATGTTGCCCATTTTAGAGGACTTTCACCCCAAGCATTGGTGACTGGGTCCTATTTTACTAGTAAAGCGGAACTGGTTTACCACAGTAAACAAGTGCTGCTTACTTCCCGGGGTTCCCACGGGGATTAGTATGGTTCAACATTTCAAATGGTATTAATCTAAATGTAACTTTAGTACAATTTAAACCTGACTTGTAAAAATTTAAATGAAAATGTCAACGACACTGTAGCTCAACTTGACAAACTTGAACTTGTAAGTTATAAGTGAAATGGCAAAACTGAAGATGATTGGTTCCAATGTTAATTGGTGAAATTTTAACATAACAGCATTGTGTGTACACATCAGAATAATCTGCGCATTTTTAAATGTAATCTGTAAGACTGGCTTAAGGAAGAATGTTGGAAACACAAATGCAGTAAGTTCAGAGGTTATTGTAAATGGCAACTTTTTTTCACAGAAATGAATGCCAATCAACAGCTCTTACCTAAAGGTCTCGCCTAATGAGCACACCAAGTTAAAAAACAATCCCCTGATAAATGTGGCCTGTAGGCCATGTCAAAGAAGAATGTTGATGCACAAATGCAATAAATTCAAAGATTGTTGCCAACAGCAATAGATTTTGATGGAAATGAAAAGAAAATTGATAGCTCCTATCTTTATCACCTTGCATAAGCATACCAAGTTTCAAAACAACTTGACAATGAATGCTCCCTCTGAGGCATGCCAAAGGAAGACATTGCACAAATGCACTATGTTTGAAGGTCATTGATTGTGGCAATGTTTTTTTCTCTCTTTTTTATGGAAATTCATAAATATACCCTGCAGAGAGTGCAAAAGGGATAACGATTCAACGAGCTCGTTCCAACGAGGGGTCACATGATTTGGTTTTGTTGAAATTTTTTGAAAAATATTTTTTCAACTGCTGAATTTGCATATTATGCGGGGCGGATACGGGTGATTCGTTGGGTAAAGGGTTAATAATCGCAGTTTGGGAAATCATTGCAGGCTGCGGAGTACATAGAATCTTCAGTCTTGTACACTCAAACAACACCTTTTGGAATAATTGGAACCAGGAAAGTGAGAAAATTGTCACAAGACCCACGATGGTGACTTCACTTGCAGTACTAAGTTGTAACTTGTGCTGGATTGGAGGGGGTTTAATGTTTGAAATTTCTAAAAATTAGTTACAGAAAAGAAACATTTGCACATTGTTTAAATTCTTCAAATCAATCGGAGTCATGGTATTTCAGCGTTTCCATTTTATCTCAATGCAGAAGGGTACACATTCAAACATCGTCGGTTATAAATTTATTTTGTAAGTATATTGGAGATTGTTGAATTCATGGAAAAAGACTTAATTGACTAACCGTCGACTCTGCAAATTGATAGTCATGACAGCTCCACAACATTTTAGGTTCAACTTCAAGCTTCTACATATGAAGTTTCATGAATGTGGGTTCAACCATAGTCAAATTATCATTCGAAACCAACTATTTATGACTTTGTATGTTCAAGGTCAGTGTGACCTTCACCATCGATGTAGTGAGTCCAAAATAAATAGGGTTCTTCCTCTCAGCATGACCGACCTACCTATGAAGTTTCATGAACGTGGGTCGAACCATTATCAAGTTATTGTCTGGAAACCAATTGTTTACGCCCTCCCGCCATTCACCAAACTATAAGTCGAGTTTGACTTTTTCGCAACTTGACTAAAAATGTCCGATTGCAATGTTACATGTTATAGTTCTCAGCCACTTTATATCAAGAACACAAGAACAAATGGTGAGTCAAAGTTCAAGCCATTCACACCTTTACCCAACATACACAATATAAAAAAAAAATTTCACAAAACCAATGGGGGGGGGGGGGGGGGGGGGGGGGGGGGCAGGGGGGTGTCACATATGATTGTTAATTTTTTTTTCAACAGGTCAACTTGTATATGTAACACAGACGGATATGGCCAATGCATTAAGGGGTTAATGGTATTTATCTTCATACAGAAGTCAAGTTTTGTCTAAAATAATTAATATTTTTGATCATGCATGATCAAGGCCAATAATTTTAAATTTATTATATAAAAATGAATTAATCACACACCTGGAGAAACTAAATTTTGTACAGTGGAGCCCACTTAATTGGATATCACTTAATTGTATATCCCTGTTAATTGAATATAATTTTCAAACACAAAACCATTTACCATACCTTCAGCACAAATTTGATCTGTTAATTGCATATGGGTTGTAGAGTAAACTCCTGTTAATTGTATATAAATTTTTGTAATATGTCGAAAAAATTGCTGTGACACGCACCAAATTCCCCTTATCAACCTTTTTGGCATCATACATCCAATACAGACATTTATTCTATTATATCTTGTTTGGCCGAGCTCTATGAGCTCTGTCAAACAAGATATAATAGAATAAATGCTCAGTTTACCTCCAGAACATAAGAAACTGACCAAATCCCTGTTATTTGCATACTCCTGTTAATTGAATAATTTTGACTGGCAAAATGGATATTCAATTAAGAGGATTCTACTGTACTCTGAACTGTAGAAGACACAGAATGAATCTTCCACATCCACTCATCTCTTTCATTCCAGATACTAAACACTCCTCCTGCAGACTTTGTAAACTATGACATAGGTTATCACAAGGTAGAGTCATCGATATTTCATTTCAGAATTCTCCAGTTTTTTCAAGCCTTTGAATGGACAAAAATGAAGCCCAGTAAAGTGCACTTCTAGAGCCAGGCAGTACTGAAATTTCCAAAAATATTGGTATTTTTAGGACGATTTACATAAGTGTCGGTATGTTTTTCAGTGTCAATAGCACACCGACAACAATACGAATATTGACTAGTACTTTTGGTAGACTAGTATGTCCAGCTGCAGGTCACCATTCTACATTAGTCCCAGAGACTCAGAATGCTCACTCACACTTGTAGACTTGCGAGGGTAGGACAGGATGATTTATATAAGGACTGTAGTGTGTGTCAAAATGGTGGAAATTACAAACACTTGCCACTGATCATTTGATGTAACCGAAAAGCTGAGAGAAAATAACCTTGGCTATTTCTCTCAGCTTTATTGTTTCATCAAATGACCGGTGAGGTGGGAGTGCCTGTAGATGACATAGTCCATGGGTTCCTCCTATCAGCTAATCAGGGAAAAGATCTGTGTCTCGATCTTTATGTTTTTATCTAATGTGGAGACTATTTCTCATTCCAAAACTTGGGTATTTTAAGATTCCCACAGTATGGTAAATTGGAATTGATACCAAATGACACCACCCATCTCTGATTGTCATTACAGCCACTGGTGCTTATTTTTAAATATGATTCAGTGTAGCTGAACTAGAAAAAGTTTAAAAATTAACGCTGAAATATTAAGCTGTGATCATAAAAACAGACAAATTTTCGACCGATTTATTCAGTTGAAATAAATTTCTCGTTTTTGTGATCACGGCAGCATAATGTCACAAATGTGCGCACTGCAGTTTGTATTGATAAGTCATATCATGTATATTGTAACATTATTGTCGGAGACATGCAGTGACGTTACTTTCCTGAAAACAGATTTACATTGCATTGTATACTGCACATTGCTCAAGAAATCTTGTTATGATGCTCCAGAAAAATGCATTTTACACAGAAAAATGCATTTTCCAGAGGCATGGTTAACTATTCACTCAACCTTTTAGAAGTATGGTTAATTGCACCTCCAAAGTTAAGGCTGGCTCTTTCCCATTTACTTACAAATCTGAAACATTAGGATAAGCTGTCTGGCAAAAAAGACCCTAATAAATCCATCCAATACAAAACAGCAACTTTAAGTCCACAAAGCACTTTGGAACCAATCACTCACAAGCTGAAAAACTAGACAGCTGCTGCTAAAGAGTACAAAACCTCACAAAAAACAAACGTACCAACAGGACAACAAGGTTTCCTAAAAAGCACTATCACTAGACAATTTCAGCTCTTTCGGAAGTTTTATTCTGATGGTCTCGCCTAAAATCTACATGTATGTAATGCACAAAATACAAACT
Source organism: Pictodentalium vernedei (assembly GCA_031216915.1). Taxonomy (NCBI): domain Eukaryota; kingdom Metazoa; phylum Mollusca; class Scaphopoda; order Dentaliida; family Dentaliidae; genus Pictodentalium; species Pictodentalium vernedei. Next base: position 126,095,543 of record CM062297.1, read on the forward strand.
TTTTTTGCAACAATTCATAGAAAAAAGAAACGTAGAAGGTATTAATCGAACTGACATTTCATTTTACTCAAGCTCTATACTATTTTGTAGGCTGTGTAGCAAAACCCACAACTGGCACCGACACAAAATGAAAGTGTCAGTGACACTGTAGCTCAGCTTGACAAACTTGAACTTGTTAAGTTATAAATGAAATGGCAAAATTGAAGATCCTTGGTACCAATGTTATTTGATGAAATTTCAACATAACAGCATTGTGTTTGCACAACGTCAGAGTAATCCATGCATTTTTAAAAGTAAACTGTAAGACTGGCTAAAGGAAGAATGTTGATACACAAATGCAGTATGTTCAGAGGTTATTGTAAATGGCAACTTTTTTTCACAGAAATGAATGCTAATCAATAGCTCTTATCTAAAGGTCTTGCCTAATGAACACACCAAGTTCAAAAACAATCCTATGATAAATGTGACCTGCAGGCCATGTCAAAGAATGTTGATGCACAAATGCAATAAATTCAAAGATTGTTGCTAACAGCAACAGTTTTTGATGGAAATGAAAAGAAAATCAATAGCTCCTATCTTTGTCACCCTGCATAAGCTTACAAAGTTTCAAAACAACCTGATAATGAATGTGCCCTCAGAGGCATGCCAAAGGAAGATGTTAATGCACAAATGCACTAAATAGAAGGTCATTGCTTGTGGCAATGGTTTTTTTTATGGAAATTCATAAATATACCCTGCAGAGAGGTTAAAAGGGATAAGCTGATGCACAAATGCAGTAAGTTCAAAGGCTGGTGATAAAGACAATAATTGTTTATGGAAATGAAAAAAGAGTAATAGCTCACATCTAGAGGTCACATGGAACACACATACTAAGTTTCAAAGTGATCCGATCATAAATGTGCCCTGAAGGCTGTGTTAAAGGGAAATATTGAAGTCTGACTAAACTAAGTTCAAAGGTCAGCGGCAACATTTTTTGACAGAAATGGAAGAAAATCGACAGCTCCCTATATAGATGTCACCCCACACAAGCACACCGAGTTTGCAAGCGATCCAATCATAAATGTGCCCTGCAGGGTGTGTCAAAGGAAAATATTGATGCTTAACTGCACTAAGTGCTAGTGGCAACATTTTTTGACGAAAATCGATAGCTCCAATCTAGAGGTAACCCCAAACAAGCATACAAAGTTTCAAACCGATGTGATCATAAATGTGCCCTTTATGGCATACCAAAGGAATATATTGATGCCTGACTAAACTGAGTTCAAAGATCGTTGCCAGTGGCAACATATTTTGACAGATGGAAACGGAAGAAAATTGATAGCTCCCATCTAGAGGTCACCCCAAACAAGCATGCCAGGTTTCAAAGCAATCCGACCATAAATGTGCCCTGTAGGGTGTGCTGAAGGGAAATATTGAGGTCTGACTAAACTGAGTTCTAAGAACATTGGCCACAGCGACATTTTTTGACGGAAATGGAAAATGAAAGTGTCAATGACACTGTAGCTCAACTTGACCAACTTGAACTTGGTAAGTTATAAATGAAATGGCAAAATTGAAGATCATTGGTACCAATGTCATTTTTTTTGCCAGTGGCAACATTTTTTGACAGAAACCGAAGAAAATCGATAGCTTCCATCTAGAGGCCTTCCCAAACAAGCATGCCAGGTTTCAAAGCAATCCGATCATAAATGTGCCCTGTAGGGTGTACAAAAGGGAAATATTGTGGTCTGACTCAACTAAATTCTAAGAACGTTGGCTGCAGCAACATTTTTTGACGGAAATTGAAGAAAATCGATAGCTCCCATCTAGAGGTCACCCCAAACAAGCATGCCAGGTTTCAAAGCAATCCGATCATAAATGTGCCCTGTAGGGTGTGCCAAAGGGAAATATTGAGTCTTCTGACTAAACTAAGTTCTAAGAACGTTGGCCGGGGCAACATTTTTTGACGGAAATTGAAGAAAATCGATAGCTCCCATCTAGAGGTCTCCCCAAACAAGCATACCAGGTTTCAAAGCGATCTGATCATAAATGCGACCTGTGAGGTGTGCCAAAGGAAATTGTAGACGTACGTACTAACATACTAACGTACTCCGACCAGCGAGCAGTGATGGCAATAGCACAGCTTTACTCTGTCAAGTTGAGCTAAAAATGAAATATAAAATTGGATTTTTTCTAAATTATCAGTAAACCTTTCTTACATCTCTGTATTTGTGCCCCAAGTTGGCTAACTGCCTAACATTTTGACCTAACAATCTACTAGGAAAGAACGAACCAAAACCCAACTGAAACTTGTATGCATAAAATCTATAGAAATCTGCAGACTTGTTGTTATCCTCTCCACATGTTATCAGCGGAGCTACAGCTCTGCTTGTATTCTGCATTGCATTAGATCTGCTTGGGAATCACTTAACCCTGCCGATACTCTGCACTGCATACTGCCTGCTCAAGTTGATCTATTCTGCAATGACTGTTTACAATCTGCTTGGTTACCAGCAAAATCTACTGCAATCTGGACTGCATGCGGACTGGGAATCGTCGAACCCCACCTATATTCTGCACTGCATATAATCTGCTTAGGAATCAGTTAACCCCACCGATACTCAGCACAGCATACATTCTGCTCAATACCTCAAATCAGCAAAGACTGCTTACAATCTGCACAGCAAACACACAGCAACATACTGCAATCTGCTCCTATTCAAGAAATAAGCACATTATATTAGAAATTGAACATTCATTACACAATACAATTGTTAAACATAATAAGTAAGCTGCTTGTTCAAGCACATTTTTTATTCAACTAGTGTCATATTCAAGAAGTTACATTTCCAAATTACTTGCAAAGAATATTGAATGTCAACACTAATTTTCACCAAAAAATCAATGACTTAAAGTTCTTTTCACAAACATTTCATGTATCAGAAAGCAACAAGAAAACTGGATAAAAACCAGCTAAAATAATTGATGATCTGAATTTAATATGCAGTCAAGCTTGTTCTCTTTCAAAGATTGGATCTATTCAACTTAATGTATTCTTACACTACTGGAATGTAGTCAACATATAGCACTGGGTGACAAGAGAAATTGATTGCATAACCTCCGAAATTTATTGGGGTGTGTGTTTGTTGGAGGGTGGTAGTGATGAGGTAGGTCCATGTAGACCCAAACTTTCAAATACATCTATATTACTGGTGTGTAATGTCTTTTTTCAGCATCTATGACTATCCTGACCATAACATAGCCACAAAAGGTATAGCCAATCCAATCATTAACACATCTATATATGTTGCACACATCTGCAGAGACTGACAGGAAAGGAGAGTGATTGTTCTCACTCGCCATCACTCTCCTAAACGTTTAATTAAGGGAGCAATTAATCCCTCACCTTCATGATGTGCATAGAAATTATGTCTAAACATTAAGTTGTATATTGCATTTCAATCACCCGTTACCTGACCCAACTGGGAGACGATACTTACAAAACATTATCTCATGTAACTAAAATCTTTTTAATTTTTGGCTTAAAACATGTTATGACACTTCACTGGAACGAGCTCAATGAGCTCGTTTCAATGAGAAGTCAAAAGCTATGGTTTTAGAGCAAAAATAAAAATAAACTGGTTATTTTCGTGTATAATGATGGTCAGTTTGGGTTGTAATCACAGGTAATTACAACCTCAAAATCACTGAATTTTTTTACTCTCGCAAAATCAAACCTGACTGAACCTCAAAATCACAATTTTTTTTACTCTCGCAAAATCAAAATGAGGCGTGATCATTCGCTCGCCTGCATTTTCTTCCTGGCAGTCACTGCTTCTAAAAACTTCCATACCAGGTGTTTGTTACAAGGACCTATAGGCAAAGAACTTGTTTACCACAGTAAACAAGCACTGCTCCATTTCCGGGAGTTCTAACACAGGTGCAAAAACAAAAAGTTCTGCTACAGTACGGCCGCCGTGGACTGGTCACTTTCCATGGGTGGTAAATATTTCCGCAGATGCAATAATTAGATTTCAAACACTACTTACACCTGGTGCTTAATTAAAATTTCGATGATCTTTATTACCTGAGAAATACATGCATGGACACCACTGTCCAAGCGTGAATTACAACCAGTCCACAGCGACTGGACTGTAATGGGCCTCCTGACTGAACCTCGAACCCAATAAGCTGAAACTTTTGTTAACAATAGTATTTATCATTATCAATACTCAGTAAATAATTACATCAGGCCGAGTGGTGTAAGAGTTCAGTCAAACTCAGTGATTTCTGTTAACACTTTATAATATAGTTGAGTAAACTTGCTGTGTGTGAAAAAAAGGAGCTTCCTGCATCACACAAAAAGACAGACTTCATTAGTTCTTACTGATCTTCAAAATGCATAAGCAGTACCTATACAGATATTGAAAATGACAACATTAGCCTCTCAAAACCTTTGGAATATTTGAAAGGATGGAAAGTGATATAAACGTTTTTTTTTATCACTGCTACACATGCTTGAAGGTTAGTCAATTGTTCATCCTGCATATATTTATTGGTGCTAAAGCTACCTCTCACCATCTAGGACTAAATTTTCACAACCGTACAAAAGTATAAAACAAAGTTTAGTTCATCATTTATAATTACATTGCTCATTTTAAATGACTCACTTAGTGTTCAACCGATGATAGGAAAAGGCCATCACAATTGGATGACAATGGCTACTGGAACATCGGTTCAATCGATTGTTGCCAAGCAAGCATTTTGTGATGATTCATAAACCACATTTTATCATCTTCCACAATTGTTAAATTGCTAATGTAAAATGATGTCAATGATACCAATCGAATAAAGTTGAAAAACCACCACAATGTGTATTCTTAATCTCTCTAGACACGCCTTTATAGGATATACAAGTTGAACGACATGTTAAATTTACAAAGAAGCGTACTTGCGGTAACTGCCAGTCCATACTGGAAAAGTGATGGTTGCACACCATTCACTCGAGTCACAGTAAAAATTACCAGTTGCGTGCACTTGGGTGGTCAACGCGGCTCTGAGAGCCACGTTTACCACCCAAGTGTGTGCGATAGGTAATTTCAGTGGACTTGAGTCAATGGAGTTTATGTTCAATTTTATGTAGTTCTTTGTGAGCTACGACTTGTCCAGCAGTGCACGGTATTACAATTGGAATCGTTTGATTGTGAGCTCAAATAACCAGTAATCAGTCAGCAGCCATTTTCGGAAATCGGTTGAACACTACTCTCGCCCCTGATATTGTTTACTGGGTCCTTGATACTAATGAAGTAGAACTTGTCCAATACAAAACAAAAATTTTTTTTCAACGACACTTCCAGGGTGTCCACAAATTATACCAGCCACAATATTTCTTTTGAGTTCTCTTGGTAACTATTAGACGGTCTGGAATAATGAGTCGCTGCATACCAACCCTAAATTTTATTTAAAATTATTCCAGGCCATTAAATTCCCTGAAAGTTACACTGTTCAATGCAAATTACCAAAAGGTGGTGAAATCAGCACTGCTCTTACTTCCTGCCCCAATAACTGTCATGATGTGAAATACTGAAACACATCTGCCCTGATGTGAAAAACAGATGTAAAGTTTTGCATCTTTCTTCAATGAAATGTCTCAAGTCGTGCCAATTCATAGTTGGCTCCTCCCTGTTGTGCCCAAATTAAAAAGCAAGCAAACTATATTCTGCCCGAAACTAGAGCATCCATGAGCACAGCAATAAATACTCAAAATAATAAAAAGCTTCAATTTACAGCAGCCTTCAAATTATTTATTTATTGGTGTTTAAGGTCCTATTTCTGCACAATGGCCAATTGTGAACCCTCCCAAACTGTCAAGCACCACCACCTTCCATAAAGAAAATTTAGCACACTTGCTAAGAAAAAAAACCCAAAACATTTACTGCCTGCCTTAAAGCCCACTTCCTACTGAAAATATATCAATTTGAAATGGAATATGACCACTAATTTTCAAACTTGAGATATACCTTTGAGGTGTTTATTTTCAAATTTCATTGCATGCTGTTAAACTCAGCTAACATGATGAGCGCTGACCAGGTCCTTCTATCTGCACTGCAATTATCAGCTACAAACAGAATCTGCTCAGCAACATGACTGATGAATCAGTCAGCTCCATACATAATCTGCACTGCAAATGATCGGCTCAGCAACTTATCTCAGTAAACCCCTTTTATCTGCAAGCCATATGCACAGCCTTTCATTGCAACTGCTCCTATACAAAAAATAAATATTGAATGAGAAAAGTAGTTACTCTGTACATGCATTATGTCTGGATAAAATCATTTTAGCCACACTGGTTTCACAATTAACTTTTCATCAACAGTTATTTAATAAGCTATTTTTAATATGCATCAATTATCTTTTCAGTAAGAGATGATTCACACTTAATGAGCTGAATCCTATCATGTTGACTGTGAATGAAAAATCAATATTAAACCAGCGTCTCTCGGTGCCTTACAGATGCATGAAACCTAATTCATTGTGCTTCCAGTTATGAAATTATAGACTGATCAAAACCTGCCAACCAGCAACACTATCATAAAACACTTCCACTCCCAAGTTCAACTTTTGAATTCTTTATCTCATGCGTGACACTTGTATGGAACGGACTCAACTGAGGTTTTACCATTTACACTTCTGTATTACACACTTAGATCTGAACCTCAGATTACTGGTCATTTTCAAATTAACAATAATGAAAACATTAACCAACTACCCTTGACTAAATAACTGAGTGTTTTCCATCACAATTTATATGCTATTATGGTACATGTATTATGACCTTAGCACTAAGCAATCATTTATACTTGTGCTACTGTTGAGGACATCCACCACAGGCATTGGTTACCGTTAGTACCAGGTCCTATTTTAAGTCAAACATAACTTGTGTACCACAGTAAATAAGCAATGACGCACTCTAAAAATTAACCCTTTGCATAATGTAACTGCCAAAACTAGCCAGTGCTATTCACAATTAAAGTGCTAGTGACACTGTAGATTAACTTGACTGTGTTGTGTTTGATGAAAAGGATAATGTCCAGTGTTTATGAAAAGATTATGAATTAAGACAAGAACTGTGATAATTGAGAATATGTTTAGTTCTTTACTCCACATGCTATGGATTCAATAAGAATAATTTGTGGTGTAGAATGCACAAAACAATTGAGGCCTGGGTTGATGTGGCCCTCAGTTAACTTATGTCAACCAAAGTTACCAATTTACAGTAAAATCATTCCAAAATGTGTCAACATCCAAAGTTACAATGATATCCCTTCATAAATATTACTGGTCGATTGTGCTAGAGGAATCTAGGTCAGATGCCCAAGCGGCAACAATGACCGACCAATCATGACCAAAATAGGACAGTCTCATCTAGACATAATGAGTCATCCTACCAAGTTACAATGAAATCGCTTTATAAATATATGCAGATTGTGCTAAACAAATCTAGGTCACATGCCCATGCGGCCATCACGCTTAACTGATCACGACCAAAATAGGACGTTCTTATCTCGACATTATACCGAGTCATCTTACCACTTTATAATGAAATCCCTTCATAAATGCAACCTGTAGACTGTGCTAAAGAAATCTCAGTAACATGCTTCTGCGACCATCACGGTTGACTGAATCCGACCAAAATAACACATTCTCATCTAGAAATTATACTGAGTCATCCTACCAAGTTACAATGAAATCCCTTCATAAATACGACCTGTGACTGTGCAAAAGTTTTTCAAACTGGCACTGCAGTCAGAGGACCGACCATGATGAAAATGGGGTTTCTTATCTAGACATGACCTTGAACCTGCACGTGAAATTTAATTATGATTGGACAAGAACTAAAGAAAATGTGAACAGACAAACAGACTCAGACTTCCACCCTCCTGATGGCATTAGCTTATCTTTACTTGTCAAATTCTATTATTTTGTCAGTTTTAGCTACCAAAAAAAAGCTGTTACATCATTTGAGGTCTAGTTTTATCACTAAGTTTGTCAAAATTGTGCTAACAATGACCATGCTCTGGCAACAACACATCGTGACATTTGGATTTACTAATTTGACTTCGAGTACCATATCTGGATAAAAAATAAATGAACAAAATAAAGTATAAAATACTGAGATCACTGGTACATCTGCCAAGCCAATAATAGAGATGAGCGGTTTTCAAATTTCATATCGGTTCAGTTTCATTGAAAGTAGGGTTTGCAGTTTTCATTGTAAAAACATAATACATTGCATTTGCATATAGGAAGACGTTTTTGGCGCCAATCAGTGTCACAGGGACTCCTTTCCCGGGCAACGCACATGTGTGATATACTGGTACTCTGATTGCCTGAGCATAATGTACCTGCATAAATTATGACAAGAGGTTAAAAAGTTTGAGAAAAATGATTTTTGCTTCGATTCTGTTGCAAAATGACAGGTTTTCTGTAATTGTTTAGTGCTGCCGTGGTTATCCGGATAACCGGTTAACCTGTGGTTAAAACTTTGACCGGTCAAGAAAATGTTTTAACCGGTAAACCTTACATTCACTATACTCACCGTATATGTCCGTGTACAAGTCGCCCCCCCAAACTCACACTTGGAATTTCTCCCTTTTGCCTAAAGCCCATGTATAAGTTTTAAATATATGCAGTCAAAAAGAATTAGTTGCAAGTTACGTTTTGACAATTTGGGGCAGTTTGGGATGCAATGGAAATAGGTAAGTTTTCACGAGTTACCACGTGGTGAATAAGATAAAAGAATAAAGGAAAATTATTATTAAAGATTTAAAAAATACTCGCATTTATTTGTTTCTCGTTTGTTTATCACCCCAATGTCTTCATCCCTGTCAAGAAAATCCAACGCTCGTTTGTGACCGAAACTTCATAGTTTCAGAATCAGAGCACCATTTGCGCCATAACCTGCGCAGTTGTTGTGATTAAGTTTTTTTTTTCGGAATGCGCGAGAACGTTCCGGAAAAAACAATAAAAATACAACAAATGCGCAGCTAACAGCGCAAATTATTTTCAGATTGTTATCCCACTTAAGCATTGTTGGTGCTATTGAAACTAACTTGACCTGGTGCACGTGTGCGTAATTTATAACCGGACATTACACATCAGTGAATTGGAGTTCATGGAATAAATACGTCTCTCCAGGTATTGCTGGCAAACATTTAATGTGTTTTTACTTATTTTTTCGTTGTTATTTTGATGATTTTGTATTTTTTATGGTTTCATCCATACTGGCCCCACAAACCTGTTGATTTCAGGTACACGCACTGATGTAACCACATGGGCGATTGAACAACAACGACTAAATAGAATACTTCTTTATTATTATTTATGGTCAGTGTAAATAACATTGGCCGGCCCGATATAATAGTTACAGTTGAAGCAAGAACACACTACAAATATAGGTACCTTAAATGCGGTTAACCACGGTCAAAAACGCTGGTTAACCGGTCAGAAAAGTCTTAACCGCGGCAGCACTATAATTGTTTTGATTTCAGTTTTGATAAAATCAAAACCGAACCAAATTTTGGGTTAACGGAAAATCTAGCCAATAAAAATGAACTATGGCCAAATACCAAAGATTAATTCTTTATGTTCACATTTAGGGCTTAAAATTCAGAATCGATTCCCACAAGAAAAACAATGACAATGAACTTTAGTCTTGCAAAATGTTTATTTGATTCTTGTCCTCGATTTTGCAAGCTTTCTTAAAAGCATGGAGAATTCTACTTACTTTGTTTGTACCTAATAGGTACTAAGTGCTCAATTTATTTATTTATTTATTGGTGTTTAAGGTCACATATTTCTGCACAATGGCTAATCATGACCATGACAGTTTTACGAGTGGAGGAAGCCGGGGTACCCGGAGAGAACCACTGAGCAATGACGAGCAACTGTCAGCTCCCCAGCATACTTACTCCACACAAGCAGGGTTAGCATTGGTTGAAGACAAGTGCACCATCGACATGCAGTACGTCTTAGTACACAGCGCCACCATGCCCCCACGTGGGCAATGGGGGTGAAGTGTCTTGTCCAAGGACACAACGTGGTTGCCGCAGGTGGGGTTCGAACAGAGGACCTCTCGGCTTGCAGTCTGCGGCTCTACCTACTGAGCCACTACCCCCCCCCCCCCCCCAAATATGCTCAATAATACATGATTATTTTTTTTACTGACGAAACTTGTGTCTGTATGGTCCTTATTTGGTTGTGTATGCATGACCCAGGGTTTCCACTATCACAGGTGAGGGTCTGTCAACCAGACCCATCCCTTCCTCCCCCCCCCCCCTCCCCCCCCACTACTTAATGATAGAGCATAAAGTCTGGTCGAAAAAAAACAAGAGGCCCCACGGGGCCTGAAGCGCTCATCTTGTACAGAACACAATTTAAACAGAGTCCAAGAATGAGTCTACATTAAGCAAGCCATCTCCATAGGCTACACTGTCAATCCTTGAGTCCCTCAGGAGTGACAAAAATAATCTGGGCATCATGCCTTTTCTTCAGTTGATCATAAGTAAAATGTAGAGCTCCCCTATGAAGCCCCTTGATACAACCTATGTGGATTAATCTTAGTACTTCTAGAAGGTACTGAATACAAAATTTTTAATTCTTCAGCAAAATGGCCAATTCCGGCTCCCATAGAGAGCCCAAATATTAACCCAGGCTCTTGATTTGAACACAGTTAAATCTGACTTCCCTGGAGATGTTGTGTACCGAATATGAAAGCATTCTGACTGTTGGATCTGAAGAAGAGAAATTGAAAAGAAATTTCTCCGAATTGCACTAAGTTCAAATTTGGGCTACCATAGCGAGCCCAAATATTGACCTATGGATCCGATTTGAACAAACTTGAATCTGACCCCCCTAGAGATGTTGTATACCAAATGTGAAAGCATTCTGACAAGTGAATCTGAAGAAGATTTTTGAAGAAATTCCCTCATATTGTACTAAGTTAAATTTCATGTTCCCATATGGAGCCCAAATATTAACCTAGGCATATTAACCTAGGCACTCGAATTGAACAACCTGGAATCTGACCCCCCTAGAGAGGTTGTATACCAAATATAAAAGCATTCCGACTGGTGGATCTGAAGAAGATTTTTAAAGAAATTTTCTCATATTGCACTAAGTAAAAATTTGGGCTACCATAGTGAGCCCAAATATATACCTAGGGATCTGATTTGAACAAACTTGAATCTGACCCCCATAGAGATGTTGCATACCAAATATCAAAGCATTCTGACTGATGGATCTGAAGAACATTTTTTTAAATTACCCTCCATATTGAACAAAGATCAAATTTGGGCTTCCGTAGGAAGCCCAAATATTAACCTAGGGACTTGGTTTGAACAATCTAGAATCTGACCCTCATAACAATGATGTATACCAAATATTAAAAGATTCTGACTGGTGGTTCTGAAGAAGAAGATTTTTAAAGAATATTCCCCATATTGCCCTGTGTTAAAACTTCGGGCTCCTGTAGGGAGTCCAAATATGAACCAATGAGCTTTATTTCAACAAACTTTTATCTGACCCCCCTATGAATGCTGTATACCAAATATCAAAAGATTCTGATGATTGGTTCTGGAGAAAAGATTTTTTTAAATTTTTGCAAATATGCTGACTCAGCATTTTTTCGATGCCCATTACAGAACACCCTAACATAACCGATGGCAATTTTTTTATACCATTCAATTCTACTGGTCATAAGGATACTTCATACCAAATAAAAGCTCTCTGTTCCGTGGGGTTTGGGAAATATGGGCGTTTGAAAATATTTCTATTTTTAGCTCCCAGGGTTCCCATGGGGATGCGGGAATTTTTTTTTTTTGCATGGGTCATGTACTTATGACCCAATAATACCACAAACCAAATTTGGTTCATACCGGACCATCGGTTCAGAAAATAGAAATTTTGGGCGGAGCCAAAAATCTTACCCCTCCTATTACAAAGCCAAATATTACTTCACGAACTTCGTTTGAACAAACTTGATTCTACACCTCATATGGAAGCTCCATAGCAAATATCAAGTCATTGTACACACTGGTTCTTGAGAAGAAGATTTTTAAAATATTTTGGTGCATTTTCCCCCACTCCCTCCCTATGGGGCTGGGCATGCTGAGTTGAACAAAAATGAAATGCCCCTTTGGGACCATCATTCACACAAACTTTCACTTGAATTGGCCCAGTGGCTTTGGAGGAGAAGACCAAAACATGGTGTTGACGGACGACGGACGACAGACGACGGACGGGAAGCGATGAGATTAGCTCAGCTTGACTTTGTCAAGATGAGCTAAAAAACAGGATGCCATAAAATTCTAGTCAAGATGCAGTCATTCTCCCAACAAAGTTGACACATTTTAGGAGCACCGTTTCCAGAATTAGCCTTCTGCAACTTAAGATTGTCGGGGGTCATTAAGAAACTATCGCTATTTTCTGTTTTCCAATTAGGAAAGATGTCACGTCACATGCTGATTGTAGCGAAGAAACGGCGATGGCTTTGGGTGTTGCCCCCATGATTCTACATAATTATTCTCACAAAATCGTTCACACTAAAACATGAATCGCCATCTCAGATGCAAGGAAATGGCCTTACTCAAGTTACTGCAGTGTTAAATTCTAAAATTATCCTGGCATGAACCATTGTTGCGTCAGAGATCTACGATTTTACCCAGACCCACCAATTTATTCCTAGTCAAAACGCTGCATGACCATTACTTTTCAGCAATCAAATCTGCAGACCTCCTGCTGATCACTTAGCTCAAGAAATTTCAAGTTCACTTAGTTCAGATATCCCATCCTGCACACATATCTGTGGGAAGTTGACCAAAAACAGAAGTACAAGCATTCAGCACTTACAGGGTGTAATGCAACTGTTAAAATGCAGCAGATTTCTAAATCAAACAAGAGGCAACACAGGGTCTGAAGCACTCACCTTGAATGGAACACAATTTATACAGAGTCCAAGAATGAATCTACATTAAGCAATCCATCTCCATAGGATACATTGGCAATCCTTGAGCCTCTCAGGAGTGACAAAACTAGTCCAAGCATCATGCATTTTCTTCAGTTGATCATAATGTAATATGATGAGCTTCCCTATGAAGCCCCTTGATACAACCTTTGTGGATTAATCTTAGTTAGAAACCTCTAGAGGGTATTGAAAACAAAATTTATAATTCTTCAGCTACATGGCCAATTCTGGCTCCCATAGGGAGCCCAAATATTAACCCAGGCACTTGATTTGAACAAAGTTGAATCTGACCTCCGTACAGATGTTGTCAACCAAATATGAAAGCATTCTGACTGGTGGATCTGAAGAGAAAGTTAAAGTTAAATTTCAGATTCCCATATTGAGTCCAAATATTAATCCAGGCACTTGGCACTTGAAATGAACAAAATTGAATTTTACCCCCGGACTCAAATTGTCGTGTTTTGTCTGAAATCACTGGCTTTTATTTAGAGCGATACATGATGTAATTGCATTGCATGACATCACACGTCCGCATCATGCTTCTTTTCTAATATTTCGTTCTCTCTGCATTTCCTATTATTTACGTTGGCACGTATCGGGGTGTATAAAAAAAACTGAGGCCAAGCATCGCAGTCACTGTCAGGATTCGTGGATTTTGTGTTTTGGGTTTGTATTTTTAGGAAACCTCCAACCAAATGTAGTATTGTGTGTCCCGTGGGAATTGCAGGAGGAAAAAATACATATTTTCTATTTCAATTATTCAGCATTTTAGCGACCAGAATGCCCCCTGAGAGCACCTAAAAATCAAAATTTTCCTCTATACACAAGTGCCCTTGGCACGTGGCGTCGGAGTTTCCCTTTCTTTAAACTACCGGACCCACAAATTTTCCCCTAGCGGAAACCCTGTAATAGGTCACTGAGCATTCCCGATTTTTACTTGGCTAGCAGAAAAGGCTACAAGGCCTTTTCTGCTTGAGCTTTGACAGAAGTTTAAAACATTTCAAAGAGTGCTCAATAATTAGTGGCTAATTACAAGTTAGAAGAACAGGCTACCCGGCCACACATAACCCCAAAAAGTGTGCAATTCGAGGTATTTGAAAAAAATAAAATTTTTGAAACTGAAAAAGGGACATAGCTCTGGCGAACAATGTCAGACCAAACAACGATTTGAACTTGACCCATATTTTATGTTGATATACCAACATATCAAATTTCATTTGATTTGACCAATTATAACTTAAGTTATCATCGGGATACCAAAGTGGGATGGGCACGCATATTTCAATAATCCCCCGAAAGGGGGGGGGGGGGGGGGGCAAAAAAACAAAAACAAGCTTGGTGTTTAAGGTTACTTTCAGCATCTTTAGCTATCTTATGACTGCAACATTGGGATGAAGTCAAGTTTAGCCAATTGTTTCCTATGGATTAACTCTTAACCCAGCGGGTATTTTCAAGATATTTTTTCATCAAATCTACAGTACAGTCGCCATGGACTTGTTATAACCCAAGTATGGGCTGTGATGTCAACGCATGCATTTACCAGGCGATAAAAATCAAGGTCAGCAAAGTTTTCATTAATGAAGCACCGGGTTGTACCCGGTGCTTCATTAATTAAACTTATGATTATCAGTATTCCTATAATTAGTTTTTGGAATCCAATATTATTGTGTCTGGAAATATTGCCGAACTGTGGAAAGCGACCAATCCACGGAGGTCATACTATTTGATGAAAAAGTCATCTAAATCTAAAACAGGGGATCATTGGGGGAAAAAATTCCTTTGATTTACATTAGACAATTTGATTAAAAGTGCCCATATCATACTTATATCAGTGGCAAGTGAAATCCTGTCCTGGGCAGGAATATCCGCCAGCATCATGCAATCAGAGGCACGAACTGGGACCTTCAATTGAGCAAGCAAATTTTACGAACATTTTCATGGGACAATCATGTCTGGAAAATGAAGAAAATATTAAAAACATTATGGAACCATTGAGACATGTAAATTTATGAACTGAAAATGAATGTAATTTCCTTACTATGGTAAGATATTAACCTCAAAGTCATCATGAGTAATTCCAAATGAAGGACAAGTCCACCAATACATCACAATGTATCTTCGGCACTTCAGATTCTATAGCACTCATCTTTCAGATCCCGAGCATGATCTGCTTTTCTCCCTGGATGGACTTCTGCTGTAACTTCTAGCCTTTGGGCTTTCACTTTGCCTTGGACTCCTGCTTTGCCTTGAAAATTTCCTTTTGTATGCTGGAGACCTTGATCTTGAACGGGATGATTTGCTTCTTGAACTACTGCGAGATCTGGAATATGATCTTCTTCGTCTATCTCTTGACCTGGATCTGGATCGTGATCTGAAATTGAAACATGCAGAAAAGGAAGTTACATCGGTCAAAAACTGACAGTTCAAAAGCCACAAACTAATTTAGGTTCAAGCATAGGGGATTTCCAAAACAGTGCTTCATTTCTGTCAACATGAGTAAAAATTTATTTATTGCTGTTCAAGGTCACATTCAGCATATATGGCTATAGCATAATTAATAAACAGCTGCGCCATAAGCGCATGATACGCCCGTTATTAATTACAAGAGGGAAGCACCCAACATGTGAAAAATTACCTATATTTTGACGAATAAAGACCCATAACTCAGGAATGACAAATCGCACAGCGACAAATCGAAAAGGAGCTTCCCTCCATCGATATACAAAGCAGGCGTATAAAAACGATATAATGGCCTGTGGCACTATGTTTGGACAGCTGAGCATGTTGTTGCCTTGAATATTTCAGTATTTCAGGACAAAAATGAATAGTGGGACAAATGGAGGACATGATATATATAGTCTATCACTTACATCTTTACAACATGCATTATACTGAGAACAATGTGCTGTGGAATCAATAGCCTGTATGTAGTATCTCTGAACTCATTACAGACTTATGGCACAGAGCATCAAAATTTGGGTCCATACTCAGTACCTATAAAACGTATCTTCCACCAAGATAATAGTCCATATGCTGTGATAAAGTATAAATGGAGGTAATAGTTGGGAGTATGTACGAAACATTCATAAAATCATGAGAAAGAAGGTTAAATTGCACTTCTCATAATAGAAACAAATAAGGCCTAAAAAAGTTTAAAATCTGTTTCTCAGGCCCTACCACATAATCCTTTTGGCTGCCGCATGCTCTCTTTTTATAACCAATGCAAATTTAAATGAAAGTGTCAATGACACTGTAGCTCAACTTGTCAAGACAAAGACATGCACATGTATAGTATGTGACAGCAACGACAAACATAAATACATAAATACTGACCGTAACCTGTAACAAATGTATAGGTAAAGTATTGTAAAGGTGGGTGACAGTCAGATGCTAAACTAGAAAAAAATCTTTTTGAGTCCCAGAGTGGGTCTGACTGAACCCTAAAATATTTGTTCTTATAGCAGTGATAACAAAGGCACCCCAAAACACACTCGTTCCTGTCCCAGGGTGAAAACAAAGGTACTCAAGAAGTTTTGTGAAGATCAGTTCATAAATACGAGCTGTATAGAACTTGCGACAAAAAACTGATTGGACCTAATTTTGGTACAAAATGGCCACTGGCAGCCATCTTGAATTTTGGACTGTACCCAGAAACACTCATTCTCGTCCCAAGGTGATAACAAAGGTACCCAAGAAGTTTTGTGAAGATCGGTTCATAAATACAGCCTCTACCCTGAGCCATATTGACATGTGTGCTCACATTGTGTAAGTAGCACTGAATAAATCAAAGTTCATCTAATTTGCATAATTTCTGCACAAAAAAAAACCCCTTACAATATGTGATGTATTCCATGTTACTAAACATTCATACAAAAATTTATTCAAATCAGAACTTTCATACAGAAGTTCTGTACAAAAGACTAATTGCACTAATTTTGGTACAAAATGGCTGCTGGTGGCCATCTTGAATTTCGGACCACACCCAAAAACACTCACTCTCATCCCATGGTGATAACAAAGGTACCCAAAAAGTTTCGTAAAGATTGGTTCATAAATATGGCCTCTAGTCTGAGCTGTAAAGAAGTTGTGTACAAAAAACTGATTAGACCTAATTTCGGTACAAAATGGCCACTGGCAGCCATCTTGAATTTTAGACTGCACCCAGAAACACTCTTTCTCGTCCCAAGGTGATAACAAAGGTACCCAAGACATTTCGTGAAGATCAGTTCATAAATACAGACTCTAGTCTGAGCCGTATTGACATGTGTACTTACTGTGTGTAAGTCGCACTGAAAAAATCAAAGTTCATCTAATTTGCATAATTTCTGCACGAGAAAAAAACCTGTATTATAGCTTTACAAATCATACATACGCCCAGTACTAGAGTATGGGGTCATAATAACGAGAGACCTGAATAAAACCAACATTGAAAAACTACAACGGGTTCAAAATTATGCCCTGTGCGTGGCACTGTGCAAACCCAAATGGACACCGATAAAGGAACTTCACGAGCTAGCAAAAATAGAAACTATTGATACGCGATTAAAAGACCTACAAGTCAAAACCCTCAACAGACTCCAAGATAGTGAATTAATGGTTGAGCTGAACGAACACCGATCCCTTAACAGAAAAACAAAATAAGTTTCCAGAAAATAAAAATAAAAAATCGCATGGAGTCAGTGAGGATTGCCTCACTACTCATTGAGAACTTTAGGATACAGTCTGTGAGGACTGCCTCGCAACCCTGCTGAAGCGCGACTGAAATGCGTTTAATAAGATCTATATAACAAAACCCTCCACATACTCCAGGATAGTGAATCAATGGTGAAGCTGAACGAACACCGAACCCTTAACAGAAAAACAAAATAATCCACAGTAAATTAAAATTACTCAATATAATTAAACTGCGTGTAGTCAGTGAGGATTGCCTCATTACTCATTGAAATCTTTAGGATTGAGTCTGAGGATTGCCTCGCAACTCTGAGTGTGGGGAGTGGGCTCGAAGAAACACATCCCTTACCCCATTCATAGCAAGAATCACACAATAGTCACAATACACAATAGCGGATACCTATCTTTCTACCTATAACTTTTCTAATAAAATTCTCAAATTTTCTTGCAACACTCTATCAAGAAGACGCATGGAAATGGTAGACAAAGCGCAGGAGGAATTGGTGCAACCTACCTTTCTGTTAACATACACAAGAAACCACCAAACACTAGGCAAGGATTGAAACAAGCTTGTCTGGCTGGGGACGAGTGTAAATTTTATATAAATAAGCGTTTGAATAAAGATTTAACAGCCATTTTAAGGGCTTGAGGGTGTGTGTCTGTGTTTTTTTTTGTTTTTGTTTTGCGGGAGGGGGGGGGGGGTCATTTGGAATTCCCGAAGGATAACCAGATACCTCATAATCACATACGGCATCCTATCTCCCAGAAGGCTTGATGGATGACTCCCGGTTTTTCAAACTAAACTGTTGGAGCTTTCTCCATTCCCTTTTTTTAAACCGCTATGGTCATATACCGGGGCCGCTACCGAACCGGCATTGCTGTTTGGTTTTCTTTTCTCTTCTTCCCTTAAATTTGCCATCGCACAACATTATATTCTGGCTCGCCACCATGGTGGGACTCAAACCTCTACCATCGCCAAGCTAGAACCGGATAGTGCCCACTCTCTAACAGTCTTAATGGCGGTGAGGGATTGATTATTGACAATCTATCACGCCAACGTAAACTGCCGGGAATTCTAACCGTGTGCATACCCTCGCAGACCCCATTTGAGGCAATAGGAAAGCTAGGCCTGTGTGATCCAAGTGAAATAAAATAAGGTTAACCGGGGTCGCAAGGGATTTGTAAAACCCACATCGTCCTGCGCGCCTTTGGCGCGCGAAAACCTTTCATTCATTCCTTTGTAAACGAATAAACTTACTCAAAATGCTAAGGGGCACCACCTGAGGGGCAAATGAAACTGTATTACTCAAGTTGTAAAGGCCTTCATACGACCAGTAATTGAATACGGGGCCCTAGTGATGACCGATACCAACAAGACGGATATTGCCAAACTCCAAAGAGTCCAGAACCAAGCACTGAGAATAGCCCTCCAAGCCCCATGTTGATAGATAATAGAGCTTAATCAGTTATATGGTCCGAGTTCCTAATGGCCAGTTATTATCCGTACATGTCTTAGTGTCTATTGATATTACTCCTGTGTAATCGAGTTTGGTTATGATATGACAATAAATGTTAGAATGTTAATTTGTGTTGCGGCTTATGCCACATATATATATATTTTCCCTGGACTAGTGTGTTTGATCCTGTTAGTACAGCACACGCTATCAACACCCCATACGACACCCCTGTCAAACTTCTCCACCAAAGGGCCAAAATTCCTACCGTCAAAGACCGCCTCGCCACGCTAGCTACCAGAAACCTACAACGGTTTAAAGATGGCACTCTGATACCTAAACCCAAGGAAATATCGCTTGTCAAGTCGCCTCAAACGTACACGCCAGCAAAGAGCCCAAGGCAGACTATACTTGCCGATGAAGGCCTACCTTGTCTATAAAACCACCAGCAGCAGACAAAACTTGCCTGAAGAATAACAACAAGAAACATCAACTTCCATGTTCTTCCGCCTATACACCACTCAAACATTATGCAGATGACGCTGTCTCAAATTAATGGAATTATACCGTACTGCAAACGAGGATCGAAAGGGGCTTGCCCCAAAAGGCCCAGCGCGCCTTCGGCGGAAGCCGGAGTATCTGGAGAGAACCACCGAGCAATGACGAGCAGCTGCCATCTCCCCAACATCGTAACTCCGCAATGCAGCACAGGCAGAGTTAGATTGGTTGAAGACATGCCCACCATCAACGTGCAGTACGCCTTAGTACACGGCGTCATCGTGCCCCCATGTGGACAATCGGGGTTACATGTAAGTGCCTTTCCCAAGGACACAACACGGAGTCCGAATTGATCGCTCAGACGGTCCACCCATCCGAGGACAAACCGGGCTCGACGTTGCTTAACTTTGGTGATCTTGACGAAAACCAGTTACCGCAACGCCACCATGCCCCAAACTACTGTATAAGAACCTGTTCAACTCATAGACGGATTGCACCCCAGGGATTTGTGTTGTAAAGGTTTGTGATTTAATGGTGATCTGCTCTCTCCGGGATGTATCTCTTCTCCAACTCCATGCTTCTCTAATTCCCTCCTCAGTAAAGTCTCTTAAACATGCCTTCGGCCTGGACAGACTTTTCGGTCTGATTCAGTAGGGTCTTGCTCACCATAAAGGTGTTGAGGAATTCTATTAGCATTAAACTGTAGTTCTTCTTTTCATTGCATGGGTGGGTCACTGAAATTGGTGGTGTGTTGGCAGTGTGGTGTGGTTGTGGTTGTGGGTGGGGGGGGGGGGGGGCTGGGGGTTGTTGAGAAATGTGGTGACTGGTGAGAGCGATCTGTATTCCATACTCTAATTCTATATGCATATTCATCCATTGACCAATGTCATCCTGTTTCTTGTGTCAACTTTATTGGGAATATGATAGGGGGTATACTCCTGTGACTGTCATCCATATAATAGCATGGTGAGGACTAATAGTACAGGGTGGAATATTATACTGAAGTTACAAACTGACTTCATAATATTTCAAAGTGCCACATTTTGGATAAATAACCTCAAAATTCCAACATAACTCCAACTATCTACAGCTATGGAAGATGTTAAGAATTTAGTCCAAAAACAGTGCATTATGAGAATTAGACTGCAGTCCAGCCTGGTGAAATGAATAAAAATAGGGGATCAAATCAGAATAATATGGAGTAGAAAATACAAAAAAATAT